>JAWQEG010001391.1:0-5000 GCA_033782935.1 Petrolisthes cinctipes | reverse complement strand
CTCCTCCTGAAGCCACTCGGTACTTTCCAAGGACTGAAAACATAACAACAAAGACGATTATGTTGGTGACCAATGTTTGTATTATTTTCAACGGGGCCTAAACTAACTAATTAACTAACTAACTAACTAACTAACTAACTAACTACTAATTGTGGTGACCAATTTTTGTATCATTTTCAACGGGGCCTAAACTAACTAATTAACTAACTAACTAACTAACTAACTAACTACTAATTGACTGACTGACCTTGTAATAGAGTTCGCCGCCTTTAGTTTGATGGCAGGAAGATTGTGGATGAGTTGTGGTTCACTTGACGAACTTTGAGGGCACCAACGCCTGCCTTCCCTTCCACCTGTATCAAAAGACAGACAATTATTATGCATCTATTATATCTATCTAAGAATAAAATAAACTTACAAAAATAGTATATGAATCAAAATTTAAAATAACATAAAATAAAAATATATAAACACAGTATATAATAATACTGTATATACTTCTTACAAATATCTAAAAAATTTCCCCATCGACATAGACAAAATTGACATCAGTAGTTATTGTTAAGTAAATTTAAATTAATATGATAGTCTATATAGTACAAGAGTGCCTTAATTATTTTTTTTTTTTTTTTTATAATGTAAACAAAGACTCACCTTGGAGTTGGAAGGTTCAGTGGCTGGTTGGACTTGGTGTGTGCTGTTGTCATCATCTGGTTGGGAAGGAACAGAGAGTGTGTGTCACGGAGAGTGTTATCAAGAATTACCCTTCGACGAATAATAAATAAAGGCGTTCCGTTACTAAATAAATTCCCGTCACAACACATGCAATAGGAACCGAGCCACGAAGATGAAAGGAACATATGGTCGAAGAGTAAATAAGTTTGGTTATTGAGGGGAGATTCTATTTCTGGTGATTTAATTCCACAAAGTATGTCAGGAAACAAACAGGACCAGATGAACAAATATAATGGTGACCTGTTGCTTGAAATAGTTTGGAGGAATCAGTTACTCCAGATTTACCAACAAGAGAATTTTCCCTTAATTAAATACCGCTCTCAATAACATCGCGTGCCTAAAAAAAAAAAAAATAATAATAAAAAAGTAAAGAAAATTCACTTCGTCGAAATGTATTAGTGAATAAGGTACTATTTCCCCATGAGTAATTTAAATGACATGGTAAGAAGTTATCAAAATTGGATATAATGGTGAATAAATATCATGGCATCACGAGTGTAAATAATAATAATAATAATAGTTAAGTAATAAGGGTTTGGAATGCAACACAATAATATTACCTCCAAGTGTTCAGTTACAAAAAGAAATTATATATATTTACAGATATTTTGAAACGATAGACACACAAGATAAACAAACAGACAAGACATTATTTTAAGTCAAAGGAAACAGTACACACACACACACACACACACGAAGAAGAGATGAGGCAATTGGAGAGAGAGAGAGAGAGAGAGAGAGAGAGAGAGAGAGAGAGAGAGAGAGAGAGAGAGAGAGTTAATCAGGGCTTCCACACTCTCATTCCAGGATCATGAAAAAATTGGAAAGATGAGAGAGAGAGAGAGAGAGAGAGAGAGAGAGAGAGAGAGAGAGAGAGAGAGAGGAGAGAGAGAGAGAGAGAGAGTTAATCAGGGCTTCCACTCTCATTCCTGGGTCATGGAAAAAATTGGAGAGAGAGAGAGAGAGAGAGAGAGAGAGAGAGAGAGAGAGAGAGAGAGAGAGAGAGAGAGAGAGAGAGAGAGAGAGAGAGAGAGAGAGAGAGAGAGAGAGAGAGAGAGAGAGAGAGAGAGAGAGAGAGAGAGAGAGAGAGAGATGCCAACTGTGTCGTGTCAAATAACAACAACAACAACAATGGAGTCAATCAAGGAATCAAATGAGAGACTTTTCGCGAGTTTGTTTGTAATTTGACTCGGGTGTTTTGGATTCTTAATTAAACAATGGCTTCGGTTATCAAAAATATCCAAATTCGTGCATGTCATAATTAAATGCATCTCTTGCCTAAATTTGGTATGGTTTAATGTAGGTATTGTAGAAGAATTATTATTATTGTTATTATATATTATTATTATTATTATTTTCATTTGATTGAAGTTGTGAAAGGAAATACAAAATCTAATCGAAAAGTCCCCCATTGGCAACAGTGACGCGAGTTTGCTGCTGTGGGTGTAAACAGACAAACACACAAAGCTGTGGAAATGTTGAAGTGAAATAAAGCTGTGAGGTGTTGAAGTGACATAAAAAGCTGTGGAAGTGTTGAGATGACAATAAAAGCTGTTGAGGTGACATAAAAAGCAGTGGAAGTGTTGCAGTGACATAAATAGCAGTGGAAGTGTTGAGGTGACATAAATAGCTGTGGAAGTGTTGAGGTGACATAAATAGCTGTGGAAGTGTTGCAGTGACATAAATAGCTGTGGAAGTGTTGAGGTGACATAAATAGCTGTGGAAGTGTTGAGGTGACATAAATAGCTGTGGAAGTGTTGCAGTGACATAAATAGCTGTGGAAGTGTTGAGGTGACATAAATAGCTGTGGAAGTGTTGCAGTGACATAAATAGCTGTGGAAGTGTTGCAGTGACATAAATAGCTGTGAAAGTGTTGCAGTGACATAAATAGCTGTGAGGTGTGTGAACAATAACAATAATACAGTGAGAGAAATCAAGTGGATACTGTATAATTATATAGGGAGGGTCTGTGGGTACTGTATATATATGTGTGTGTGTGGGGAGGGTCTGTGGGTACTGTATATATATGTGTGTGTGTGTGGGGAGGGTGTGTGGGTACTGTATATATATGTGTGTGTGGGGAGGGGTCTGTGGGGGTCTTCTATACACTGTGTTGTCGGTTCGAAAGGTCTGTCTGTCACACTAGCACGTCTTTCTTTCGTCCTCAGTTCTTCATCCTGGGTCCAAATTTGTTTGGTTTTGATTGACGGATGAATTTCCCTCCAACCTCTAGACAGGAAGTTATAGTTGGTGGATGCCTCGTGAGACTGACCAAAGGATGAAGGAAAATGTTGCTAAAGTGATGTAATATTATACCCATTCATTCACTGTTTTATTTAGTCTTTGTCGTCGTTGTTATTATTGTTGTTTGTGTGTGTGTGTGGCACCGTTGGAGTCGTTGGGTAGTGCTGCACGCCGTAGAGTTCATCCATCATCGTCGTTGTTGTCGTCGTTGTCGTCGTTGTTGTTGTTGTTGTCATCTTACCTGGGACTTGCTTGCCTTCCCTGGCCAGGTTCAGGTCCAGGTCGGGCATCATGGTGGTGGTGTTGGGTTCGGTAGCAGTTTCCTCCGTCACCATCATCATCTCCTCTTCTTCCATCTTGGTCACCATCTCTTCTTCCATTGGTGTGATGGACTCCGTTACCACATCAACTTGTTCCTGAAGGGTGATGCGGTGGACAGGTTCCCCTCCGTCATCATACTCCACCACAACGGCCTGTGTGTCCTCAATGTCTTCAGGTGATCTGAGGGGTGCCAGGGTTGTCACTGGCTCTATATCAAACATTTCTTCCTGTGTAATGTTTGTAGTGTCAGTTGTGTTGTCAAGTTCCACTCCAGCTGTTACTTCACTGGGCTTACTTTTGTCCTTCAATTTGTCTTCTGTTGCTTTCTTCTTATCGCCATTTTTATTTAGTTCCTCCTCTAAATCTTTGAGTTGTTGTTGTTGGTATTGTTTATCGGTGATGGGTAGAGGTTTATCATGTGACACAGCTCGACCAGTGAGTGCCCACACCTCATGTCCACCGAGAGGTTCCTGTACTTGGCTGGGTGATGGTAGAGCCAAGGTGGGTGAGGTTAACACTGAGGGCTTGGCCAGACTATTAGCACACGCCACCACAACACAGCACTCATCAGTTCCAGGTCGGTTACGAAGTTCAATACAAAGGTCTTGGTTGGCGTGCTGACCGGCGGGGAAGAGTCCAGTTGGGCAGGTGAGGGGACCACAGATGAAGGTACCATCAGAACCACAACGACATTGCTGCTCACATGGACCAGAATATCGTACTTCACCCTGAGCGTAGAGACGACCTTCGTACTCACACCCTGCGGAACACCGACTACTGCAGGGGCAACACAACTCGACAGGGGCACCAACCAGGCAGCAACAGTAACAACAACAACAACAGCGTGAGTCAAGCCTTGTTTATAGCAGCGAGCGAGGCAGCAGTATATAGAGTCAGCCACAGTGATAATAAACAACACCAAGTCACCACCAACTAACAACTTAAAGGAACCCTGTGATTGTGTATGAGACTTGGTGGCTTCTGATTCCTCCTGACTATACCACGAAACAAGACTCCTTTAATGTAGGTGTGTGTGTTTCGTAGCAAAGTTTGAAGGACTCACTCACTAACCTCCAATTTTCTGACAGCATCACAGGAGGTCCTTAAGAGGATAGTAGCAAGCATACTTTTGATACATTGGAGTGGTGCCTTGATTCCTCCCCAGTATATATACCATGCCAGGAACCAGGACCAGATGAACAAAACAATAATAGTGGCCTGTTGCTTGGAATAGTTTTGAAGGAATCTAGTTTGCTACAGATTAACCACCAACCAATACTATAGACTATTATCTACCTCCCACTTAACACTTCTACACTACACTACGAGTAAACAAACAAGACACGTGACAGCACTACCGGTGACATACTTACCAACAACAATAACAGTGTCAAACCTGATATTATTATTATTATATTGTAAGTTCATTCAGGCTAACCTTGCAAGTGACCTGTTATTGCAAGGCGGGTGTAAGTATGTATGTAACCTGTTATTGCAAGGCGAGTGTGTGTGTGTGTGTGTGTGTGACCTGTTATTGCAAGGCGTGTGTATGTGACCTGTTATTGCAAGGCGAGTGTAAGTTACCTGTTATTGCAAATCAACAAACACCTATAAAAATAAATAAATAAATAAATAAATAAATAGATGCATAACTATTTAAATATATGAATAAAACTAATCAGTCTAATAAAGAGCTACAC
>JAWQEG010001390.1:20000-38482 GCA_033782935.1 Petrolisthes cinctipes | reverse complement strand
CTCCTTTTTTTCTTCCTCTTCACCCACTCCTCCCTTCCTCGTCCTTCTCCTCCTTCCTCCCTTCCTCGTCCTTCTCCTCCTTCCTCCCTTCCTCGTCCTTCTCCTCCTTCCTCCCTTCCTCGTCCTTCTCCTTCCTCCCTTCCTCGTCCTTCTCCTCCTTCCTCCCTTCCTCGTCCTTCTCCTCCCTCCCTTCCTCCTCCTCCTTCGTCTTCTACTGCCTCTTTTTATTATTTACTTTTCGACGTCTGTTTGTTTCCACCGACATTGCCTCTGTTTTTATTTCTTCATTTTCCAAGTCTTCATTTATTTTTTTATTTATTTTTTGTTACTTCATCCTGTTCTTCTTTCGACTATTGTTCTTTATTCCATTCATCTTTTTCTTCATTTATTTCCATTTCATTTTCCTCCTGGTTTTGAGTATCATCTTTATTATTATAGTTTTTATTTTACTTTTTTCTGCAGTTCCTATATATATTTTCTCCTCTTCATTCCCTTCCTTCCTCCTCCTCCTCCTCCAAATGGTGGGACAACGAAATAGGTGGAAGAGGAAAGAAGGAGGAAGTAAGGAAAGAAAGGTAAAGGAGGGAGCATGTGGAGAGGTTAATGATGTAATTTTGTGTCAATGAGCAGAGGGGGAAGAGGAGGAGGAGGAGGAGGAGGAGGAGGAGAAGGAGGAAGAAGAACATGGCAAAAAAGAAGAAGAAGAAGAGGAGGAGGAGGAGGAGGAAGGGAAGAAGGGGAAGAAGAACATGGCAAAAAAGAAGAAGAGGAGGGAAGAGTATGAAGAAAAGGAAGAGGAGGAGAAGGAGAAGGGGATGAGGAATATGACAAAAAAGAAGAAAAGAAGGGATGGGAGAAGAAAGAATGCCGAAAGGGGAGAGGAGAGGAGAGAAGAGTATGACGAGGAGGGGAAGAAGAGGAGGGAACGAAGAAAAGGAGGGACAAGGAGGGGAAGAAGAGGAAGAAAATAAGGTAAGGAGGGACAAAAAAAAAAGGGGGGGGGAGAAGAAGAAGATGAGGAGAGCGAGGAAAAATTAGATAGAGAAGGCAAGGGTGAGGAGGATAGCAAATGAACTAAGAATTGCTAAGGATTTTTCAGAGGATAATATTTTATTTACCTGTTGGTGCTTATGAGATTAAATTCATGTATGTAATCTACTGGTACAAATTATAAAGTACAGTTCTGCTAAATAAAAGGAGAAATGGGGAAAAAAAATAAAGAAGAAGACAAGAAAAAGGAGGAGGAGGAGGAAGGAAAAGATGAACAAAATAATAATTAAGATGAAGACCAGGAGATGGAAAAGGAAATGGCGAAAACGAGGTGAAGAAGAAAAATGAGTAAAGGAAGATAGGAAGTAGAAGAAAAATAGAAAAGAAAGAAGAAATAGAAAAGGAAGAAGAAGAAGAAGAAATAGAAAAGGAAGAAGAAAGAGAATTAGAAAAAGAAGAAAAAGAAAAAGGAAAGAGGAGGAAGAAGAAGGAAGGATGAAGAGGAAGAAAAGAAAATAGAAGAAGAAGAATTTAGAAGAAAATGAAATATAAATAGAAAAGGAAGAAGAAGAAGAAGAAAAGAAAGAAATAGAATAAGAAGAAAGAAAAAGAAGGAAAAAAGTAATAGAAAAAACAGGAATTAAAAAGAAAGAAAAAAAAAAAAACAGAATGAAGGAAGGGAGGAAGAGGAAGAAGAAGAAGAAGTAGGTGAAGAGGGAATGAAGAGGTCCAGGTGTCTACTACTCACATTATGAAGTGCCTGTTTTCCCCTGCAAGATGTTATACGTGTCTCCCTTGGTTAATGGAGGAAAGGGAAGGAAGGGAGGGAGGAAGGAAGGAGGGAGAGAGGGAGGGAGGGAAGGAAGGAGAGAAGGGAGGGAGGGAAGGAAGGAAGGAATGGAGGGAGGGAAGGAAGGGAGAGAGAGAGGGAGGGAGGGAAGGAAGGGAGAGAAGGGAGGGAGGGAGGGAGGGAGGGAAGGAAGGAAGGAAGGGATGGAGGGAGGGCTGGCTGGTAGGAGTGACAGAGACGGGTAGGGGATAGTGACGGTGCTAGGGGTGGCATGGGTGGTTGGAGTGACAGGGAGAAGGGATAGTAGGGGTGCCAGAGGTGACAATTGATAACAGGGTTGGTAGGGGTGACAGAGGTGACAATTGATAACAGGGTTGGTAGGGGTGACAGAGTTGGTAGGGGTGACAGGGGTGACAGGGTTGGTAGGGGTGACAGGGTTGGTAGGTGTGACAGAGGTGACAATAATTGGTAATAGGGTTGGTAGGGGTGACAGGGTTGGTAGGGGTGACAGGTTGGTGACAATAATTGGTAATAGGGTTGGTAGGGGTGACATGTGAGTTGAGGTATAGTTAGGCTAGGTAGGTGGAAAATGGTTTTGAGTTGAGTAGCTGGAGGGAAGGGGAATGAGTCGAGTCAGGTTTAGCTAGAAGGGGCATGAGTCAGTCAATTTTATAAGTAAGGGGGTAGTACAGTGCTGGTATAGTACATTTGGAGCAACTGATTCCTCCAAAACTCTTCTAAGCAACAGGCCTCCATTAATGTTGTTTATCTGGTTCTGTTTCTTGGCTTACTTTGGAGGAATCAAGACCCTCTAGTGTACCTATAAAGTATACTAACTAACCCCGTAATTAAGGGAAGGAGACAGTCAGCAAAGTAGAAGGGGAGCGGTGTTCGTAAGCAAGAAAAAAAGAAAAAAAGAAATGGAATGGTTAGAGTCAAGTTACAGTACTTAATTATATAGAAAAAGAATCATTCAAAAGTTAAGTAATATTATTTTACACTATCATTAATCGTCACTGGCCTCTTGTCTACCCAAAGTTCACAGAAAGAGACAAAAAAGAGGTTGGAGAATTATTATTAGCTCTCCCATTCACACAGAAATTGTATGTTAAGTTATTCAGTGTTGTGTTGTTTCATAGCTAAGTTTGGAAAAATTTGTAGCCCCTGCATTGCAAGAAATATAATACCGGTACTTCTTTAAGATTCATGTAACGCAAAAAAAGTAGACCCTACCAACCACCCAAGGGGGACTCTCCTCTCTATACCATTAAGGGGATAATATACGTTTGGTATAATATAATGCCTTGATTCCTTGCAAAATATACCAGGAAGCAGCTAGGATTAAATGAACAAAAATAATGATAACCTGTTGCCTGGAATAGTTTGGAGGAATCGGTTGCTTCAGATTTACCAGCACCTTTTCTATCCCCTTAATAGTCCTCCTGTCTTGTGTTCTGTGGAGCGAGGGTGTGAAGTAAAGGTGGTAGGGTGTAATTATTTGGAGGGACGGCTGGTGGTGGTGGTAATAGTATCGTTGATGAAGAGGTGTCTAGTGTAAGTGGTGGTGATGGTAGTGGTGGTAATGGTGTCGATGAGGAAGTTGTTGTTAGTGGTAGTAGTAGTGGTGGTGCTAGTGGTGTTAGTGGTAGTAGTAGTAGTAGTGGTGGTTGTGGTGGTAATAGTGGTAGTTATCATGTCGTTAATGATGTGGTAGTTATTGGTGAGAGTGTGGGGAAGGTAATGGTGATCGTGAAGGGAGTGTGATGGTATGGTCCTGGGAGTTCTGACGACGCGTGGTAGAGGAAGTGGGCAACGCATCCTGATACATACATACACAGACCTTTCTCTATGGATATTGGTTGATTGTACTTACACTAATCTGAGTCCATTGGTCCTCGTCATCATCATCATCTAGACCCCATTCCCTTCTCCTACTTTCCCGAGTCGTTTCGTGGTAAAACAACAGACTTTACATAATAAAGACTTGATTCTGTTGCTACATGAAATTAGTCCTGTCATTTGCAACGTTTCCACTACAGAACCCAATACCAAACACCACCCACCACCCACCCCACCACCACCATCACCAACACCACCCCACCTACCACCATCACCAACACCACCCCACCTACCACCATCACCAACACCAACACCACCCTACCCACCACTATCACCAACACCACCACCCACCTACCACCATCACCAACACCACCCCACCCCACCACCACCAACACCACCCCACCCCACCCACCACCAACACCACCAACACCACCACCACGCCTCCTCAACCACTACACATCCTCCACCACAACACCTCCGCCACCCCATTTACTACCCTTCACATTCCCACCACCAACCACCACCACTCACCATCTCTAATTCCCTAACACCTTACCCTTGTTTACTGTATCATAGCACATCCTCTCCCATTCCCCCCAACACAACCACAAACACCACCACCACCTTTCCGCCTCAACCTTAATTCTGCAGTCAGCCGCCACCTCCGCCAGACCCCACCCCCACCAACACCTCCTCCTCACCCCACCACCACCACCTCCTCACCCCACCACGCCACCACATTAAATTGATTCCATTAGGCCCGTAATTATCGCCAAGCCAGAACTATGAGCGGCCGCGGGTCTCTATGGCTTCATTTAGAAAGATTACCTTACATGGCCGAGTTTAATTGGCAAATGAATTTTAATAGCAGAAGGTAATCAGCTGTTGAATATTTTGGCTGCGGTTCCCTCGTGATGATGAGAGACTGTGTGTGTGTGTGTGTGTGTGTGTATATGTGTGTGTGTGTGTGTGTGTGTGTGTGTGTGTGTGTGTATGTGTGTATCGTTGTTGTTGTTGTTGTTGTTGTGGTGGTGTGGTGGTATTGAGTATTGGCAAAGGTCATTATCTCGGCTAAATGGTTGATGATAATTAGGCTTAGGGTCGCAGGTTCGTTCGCGGTGTTACTAGTGAGAGTCGTGGTGTTGAGAATTTGAGAGGATGGATGATAGAGGGTAAAATATAGACAAGGAGGAAGTTATCAGTATATGGGTGGGATTGAAAGGAGGTAGTTAAGTGTATAGCGTAAAGGAAGGGGGGGAGAAATATAAAGAGGTGAGAGTGGAAGTAATAGGAATAAATGAAGAGTGAAGGGAAGGATTATGAGAATTGAAATAAGGGAGCAAAAGGAAAGACAGGGAATGGGAATAAGGGGGTAGGATTAATTAAGTACAAGATGTCATAAAATGGAGAGTAAGGGGTCGTAACAAATAAAGTGCTGAGGATAGAATGAGTGAAGGTAAGAGAGTTAGTTATGTAAGTACAATGGAGAAGGTAGAGAGTCAGTGAAGGTAATAGGGAGAAAGAGTTCATGCTTCTCACGTTCATCTCTTATCTCCTTTTGACGTTCATCTGTCTTTCGTTCAGCCCTGTGTGGTTTCTGTTCTCTCCTCTCTCTCTCTCTCTCTCTCTCTCGTCTCTCTCTCTCTCTCTCTCTCTCTCTCTCTCTCTCTCTCTCTCTCTCTCTCTCTCTCTCTCTCTCTCTCTCTCTCTCTCTCTCTCTCTCTCTCTCTCTCTCATACATATGTTTTCCTTATTCTATCCTCTCTAGTTTATTCCTCTTTATATCTATCTAACATCTCAAAGCACTCTCCTCCCAAATTATCTTCTCTCCACATAAAAAAAAAATATATATATATATCCTTTTCCTCCACATAGCCTTCCACACTCCATTCTCACTCCTCCACTCCCTCACGCCCTTTTCTCCACCCTTCCTACCCTTCCAGTTGCACTCCATCCCCTTTGACATTCTCTCCTCGTCTCCTGCTCTCTCCTTCTCTCCAGTATATCCCCATCCTCTCATTTTCTCTCCTCTCTCATCTCCTTCCAACCTCATTTTCCTTCACCCTCCATCCTCTTTTGCATTTTCGCCTGGCTCGTCATTCTCTCTTTCTCCCTCCTCCATTCGTCCCATCCTCTCCTAGTCTCTCCTCTCTCATCTCTTTCCCGTCACCTTCCATCCTCTCTTGCATTCTCTCGTGGCTCCTCTTTCACCCTGTCTCTCTTTCTCCCTCCTCCATTCGTCCCATCCTCTCCTAGTCTCTCCTCTCTCATCTCTTTCCCGTCACCTTCCATCCTCTCTTGCATTCTCTCGTGGCTCCTCTTTCACCCTGTCTCTCACCCTCCTCCTTTTGCATTCTCTCCTCTCTCATACTCTTTCCCGTCACCTTCCATCCTCTCTCTTGCATTCTCTCGTGGCTCCTCTTTCACCCTGTCTCTCACCCTCCTCCTTTTGCATTCTCTCCTAACTCCTCTGTCTCCCTCCTCCAGTCTCCAAGGCAGTGAGGCGAAGAGAGGCAAGGGAAATCGGGAGAGAGGAAGACAAATAGGCCAACCTCTCTGAATAACGATGAGCAGGGGGAGAATTGGAAGGCCGGAAAACACGAAGACTTAACACTTGCTGGAAAAAGTTGGTAACGAGGGAATGGATAAGTGATTGTTGCGTGTTTGTGTGTGTGTGTTGGGGAGAGAGAGGGAAGTGTGTGTGAGTGTGTAAGTGTGTTAGGGAGAGAGAGAAAGGAAGTGTGTGTGTGTGTGTGTGTGTGTGTGTGTGTGTGTGTGAGCTCTTGAGGTATGTTGTTGCTGTTGTTGTTATGAGTGAATGGTTAGCCCTCCATCGCTATTGTAGATGGTTACATAAGACCCTCCCTCAGTTTCTCCATCATCCCTCTCTTCACGTTTCCCCTCCATCCTTCTCCTTCTCCTCCTCCTTCCTCTCTCTTCCTCCTCTCCCTCCACCCCCTCCATCCTCCTATCCTATCCTCTCAACTTCCCCATCCTCCACCTCCTTCTTCTCTCTCTCCTCCTCCTCTCCCTCCACCCCCCTCCTCCTCCTCCCTCCCTCCACCCCTCCATCCTCCTATCCTATCCTCTCAACTTCCCCATCCTCCACCTCCTTCCTCTCTCTTCCTCCTCCTCTCCCTCCTCCCCCTTCCTCCTCGCCCCATTCTCCAGCCAGCAGCTTGACACTTGACGCTAATTTCCAATTATCCACATGGCGGGAGAAGCTTGTGTGCGTATAAATTAAGTGTGTGTATACCCGCGTCGTCCCCCTCTCAGCCCCCTACCCGGCCCCCTCTCAGCCCCCCCTTTCTCAGCCCCCTACCTGCTCCCCTTTCAGCTCCCTATCCCCGCCCCCTTTAGCCCCTTACCCTCCCCCTACTCCCCCCCCTACTCCCCCCCCCTACTCCCCCCCCCTACTCCCCCCCCCCTACTCCCCCCTCTCATCACCCACTGTCTCATCCCTCACTGTGTGAAGAAAGGAAGAAACAGGGATGGAATAAAGAAAGGAAGAGGCATGTAATGGATAAGGGAAGAGGTTGGCGTAGGGAATGTTATATAGGAAGATGGTTGGGGGAAGTGGGGGGGGGGGCAGGGGAGAGAGTGCAGGGAATGTGATGAGGCGGTGTTTAGCAGGGGTCGAGACAGGGAATGGATTTAGTGAGAGAGAGAGAGAGAGAGAGAGAGAGAGAGAGAGAGAGAGAGAGAGTGAGTAGATAATGACTGACAAGGGGAAGGGGGAAATGAGAGAGACAGACAGGGGAGGGGAAATGACACACGGGAAGGGGAAGACCAGGGAAGGTGATCATACAGGTTAGAAAATATTATACATGGGGGAAGGGAGATGAGAGAGAGAATAAATAAGAACGACAAGATAACTGAATGCAGAGGACAAAAGACAGAGAAAGGAATTAAGATGTATGTACGATAGGAGAAAGGGAAAGGGGGAGGAGCAACGCAAGAGGAATGAAAGGGAAAGGGCAGGACAAGAGAAAGAGAAGAGGAAATCATTACAAGGGGAAGGGGCTGAACAAGGACAAGACAGAAAATATTGGGGGGGAGGGGGGGGGGCGTTGGACAAAGGGATGGCAAGGCAAGGGAAAATCAGGGAAAGGGAACAATTGACTACCGTTCATCTTTTCATGCATGGGCAATGGAGAAAGGCAAAGGGCAATGGCTATACAAGGGAAAGTCAGGGATAAAGAACAACAAGGGCAGGAAAAGGGTACATAAAAAATATAAGGAAAGGGGGGCGGTGAGCTGGTGGGGGGGGCTTAGCTGGTGGGGATGGGGGGTTTAGCTGGGGGGGGGGGTGAGGGGCGGCGAGGGTGAATGATTTTGACTACCGTTCGTCTTTTCAGGGTTGGTGGTGGTGCAGTAGTAGTAGTAGTAGTAGTAGTAGTAGTAGGGGAGGTGGTAGTAGTAGGGGAGGTATTAGTAGTAGTAGTAGGGGAGGTGGTAGTAGTAGTAGTACGGGAGGTGGTAGTAGTAGGGGACGAGGTGGTGGTAGTAGTAGGGGAGGTGGTAGTAGTAGTAGGGGAAGAGTGGTGGTAGTAGTAGTAGGGGAGGTGGTAGTAGTAGAGTGAGCTTAGTAGTAGTAGTAGTAGTAGTAGTAGTAGTAGTAGTATTTTTATTATTATCATCGTTATTGTTATTATTGTTGTTGTTGTTGACGAATTGCAACACATACAGATGACAAGTTTGCAAAGCACATTTATTTCGTAGTAGTAGTAGTAGGGGAGGTGGTAGTAGTAGTAGGGAAGGTGGTATTAGCAGTAGGGGTAGTAGTAGTAGTAGTAGTAGGGAAGGTGGTATTAGCAGTAGGGGTAGTAGTAGTAGCAGTAGGGGAGGTAGTAGTAGGAGTAGGGGAGGTGGTAGTAGCAGTAGGGGAGGTGGTAGTAGCAGTAGGGGAGGTAGTAGGGGTAGTAGTGGTAGTAGTAGTAGTAGGGGAGGTAGTAGTAGTAGTAGGGGAGGTGGTAGTGGTAGTAGTAGTAGGGGAGGTGGTAGTAGTAGTAGTAGGGGAGGTAGTAGTAGTAGTAGTAGGGGAGGTAGTAGTAGTAGTAGTAGTGGTAGTAGTAGTAGTAGGGGTAGTAGTGGTAGTGGTGGTGGTAGTGAACGTTCTCCAATCTCATAAAGTATGCTATAGTGCTGGCAACAACTGGTCCTTCATCACCCACGATACACTACTATTTTACCTTCTCCTCTTTTTCTTTCTCTATTTTCTCTTTTCTTTTTTCTCTTTTTCTCTTTTTCCTTCTCCTCTTTTTCTTTCTCTATTCTCTTTTTTTTTTTCCTTCTCTTTTTCTTTCTTTATTCTCTTTTTTCTTTTTTTCTCTTTTTCTCTTTTTCCTTCTCCTCTTTTTCTTTCTCTATTCTCTTTTTTCTTTTCCCTTCTCCTCTTTTTCTTTCTCTATTCTCGTTTTTCTTTTTTCTCTTTTTCCTTCTCTTTTTCTTTCTCTATTCTCTTTTCCCTTCTCCTCTTTTTCTTTCTCTATTCTCTTTTTTTTCTTTTCCCTTCTCTTTTTCTTTTTTCTCTTTTCCTTCTCCTCTTTTTCTTTTTCATTTTTCTCTTTTCTCTTCTCTTATTTTTCTATTTTTTCTCTTTTGCCTTCTCCTCTTTCGCCCCTTCTCCTCTAACTCTATTCTCTTTCTTTTCTTTTCCCTTCTCCTCTTACTTTTTCTATTTTTCTTCTATTTCTATTTTTACTCTTTCCCTATTTTCTTTCTACTCTTTCACTTTCTCCTTTTACTCTATTCTCTTATAATTATTTCTTACCTTTTTACATATTAATTTTTCATCTTCTTCTCCCTCATACACTCCCCCTTTTATTTACATTTTCTGTCCCTTATGATATTTTTTCTCCTCATCCTCCCCCCCCCCCACCCCACCTCCTATTCTCACAATACCCGTGTTCAAAATCCTACACGGCTATCTCTTTTTCTCCGGCATTTTCCTGAATGTTAGCACGATATACTCCGGTGGGCACGATAACGTTGGCCGGCAGAAAGTGGGAGGAAAGAGGTGAGTAATAATAATAATAATAATAATAATAATAATCGGTTTATTGACCAGAATGCAGCCCTGAGGCTGAAAATATACATACATATTAAATGGACATAATGGATGAATGGATGAATAGGATGAGATATGTAATATATATACAAGGATGATACATATATAGATTGGATGATTACTTATTTATTATATTTATTATGGTGGGAATGGGGCTATTTTTGTATCTCTCTATTCTTGTTTTTATTGGTTTTATTTTATTGTAGTGACGAGCTGCCCTAGATGGAGGGGGTAGGGTGGGGGGCAGGAGTGGACGGAGTCTGGGGTGTAGCAGCAACTTGTCCCCAAAAGTCTGGAGGTCACGTCGGTATCTCTCTGTCAGTGAGGGTAGATTAAGGGAGATTAGAGCCTGGTCGTATGTAGTGTAGGTGACCCCCAGTATAACTTTACAAGCTCTCTTCTGTGTGTGTGTGTGTGTGTGTGTGTGTGTGTGTGTGTGTGTGTGTGTGTGTGTGTGTGTGTAAGCGAAAAAGTCAAGTGGGTGTGTAAGCGAGTCATGTGTGTATAATTATGTATGTGTGTGTGTGTGTGTGTGTGTAAGCAAAAGCCTCAAGAGTTGGTGTGTAGGTAAGTGAAAGGATCAAGTATGAGGGTGTATAAGCGAGCCTAGCGAGGGGAGCAAGTGTGTGTGTGTGTGTGTGTGTGTGTGTGTGAGGGGAAGCCAGCGACCCAGGCATCCCGGCCGCCGCTGCTGTGTACTTTATCCTCTCTCATTTATTACGCGACAGGGTGATTTCGCCTCTCTTTACCACGTAATGTCAAACTCCAGGCCGGGCGGTTTATCTCCCCGTCGCTCGCCCCCCTTGTGCTTAGCGTGAGGGGGACGTGGGGGGCGGGAGTGGGAGGAGAGGAGGGTGCTGGAAGAGGAAGTGGGAGTGCAAGGAGAGGGGGGTTGAGGAGGTTGCTGGGAGAGGATGTGGGAGTGCAAGGAGAGGAGGACGAAGGAGAGGAGAGGAGGAAAGAGAGGAGAGGAGGAAGCAGGGGAATGAGGAGAGTCTATATGGAGGCATTGTATGGTGATATTGATAGTGTACAGAGGTTTCCACATCACCGTGCCACAATACAGCACCAATACTGAGAGAGCATATATTATTATTGGACATATTTTGGAGGCACCAGCTGTAGCCTCCAATTCACCGACAGCACCATACATAGCCCCACCCCTCACCACTTCACTCCATAGTTTATCCCTCCCTCTCCTCCAGGCTGCCGACCCCTTGGTGTGGCTGCTGCTGCTGCTCCCTCTAGCGTGCGCCGCCCCCTCTTCAAACACAAAACACCAGGGAGGCCGGTTGGTGCATGCGTGCCTCGGCCCATCCACAAGGACGGCCCAAGTTTCAAGAGCTTTTTGGGGGTGGGCGGGCGCGTCATCGGCGTCGAATTGTGTGTGTGTGTGTGTGTGTGTGCGTGTGTGTGTTCTAGAAAGAGAGGGAGAGCTGACGTGGGGAAAGAGTGGATGGGTGCAGGTGGGGGTCGTTCTCTCTCTCTCTCTTCTCTTTCTCCCTCCCTCCCTCTCTCTCTCTCTGGTGGTGGTGGTGGTGGTGTCGTGTAAACTGGAACGGAATCAACTCTACCGAACTGCCCATCAAGTGAGGAATGCCAGCCACGCTATACATCAGCCTAACAGTCGCGGGTGCCGGGGACGCAAGCCACGGTGCCAGGTTCAGGGGCGACTTTGACCCTCCCTGCCTCTTATATTTACACCCAGAGTCCCGGAGGCCAGGCCCATGTTCCCTTGGCCCCTCTGCCTCCCCTGCTCAACCCCGGTGGCAATCTGTTGTAAGTTGTAATGATGGAAGTTGATTTTTCATTTGCTGTGGTTCCAATTACAGGCGTGTCCCCCGCTCCATTGCCTCGCATTTACCAGCAATAAACGTGCTATATCCTGAGATTCGCCGGGGTCTGGGAGGCCTTGATTTTTCCCCTCTTTGCATCGACTGCCTGGGAGAGAGAGAGAGAGAGAGAGAGAGAGAGAGAGAGAGAGAGAGAGGGAGAGGGGGAGAGTGTGTCTGTATGTAGGAGAGTGTGAGTGAGAGAGCAGTGGCAGTAGCGATCGAGAGAGGAAGGGGGAGAGTGAAGGGAGTGGTTATAAGGGATCAGGGAAAGGGAAGTAGGAAGGAGAGAAGGAGAGAAGAGGATAAAATGGGGAAGGAGGGAAGTAAAGGAATACAAAGGAGAGTCTGGAGAGAGAGAGGAGGGTCGGTGTCAGGAGTGTGTGGATATAAGGAAGGTAAATAGTGGAAGAGATAGGAGGTGACATGGGAGTGAATGTGAGGAAGGGAGGGAGAGTGAGAGGGGGGAGGGAACGGAGGAGAGGTGTTATGGAAGATGAAATGGTGGAAAGGAAAGGGTGGAGTGAGGGTTGGAGGGAATGGGCAACAATGAGAGAGAGAGAGAGAGAGAGAGAGAGAGAGAGAGAGAGAGAGAGAGAGAGAGAGAGAGCAGCACCAGGACGGCTGTAATTGGTGTATTCATGTGAGATTATCGCTGCAAGGTACAGTCAGTTTAAATAATTCTTGCCTTTAATACACCCTGACCAAATTAATAACAACGATAATTATTTTGGACACGATATTTAAGGGTTGGCTCAAAAGACGAAGAATACGACCCGAACGTATGGACCTATAGAACGAACTGTGAATGTGGCTAAAATAAGAGAACGACGACCTTTGAAAAGAACCGACTGATTGACCGAATTAACCGACTTGGAGATAAATTATATACACAGTAATACACACAAACTTTCAGACGAATTGTGGATAAGGCGAAAAGAACGAATAACTTTTGAGACGAATTGAGGATACAGCGAAAAGAAGGAATATATTTTAAGGGACCCTGAGTTGTAGTCAGAAAAGTGGAGGTAAATGAGTCCTTCAAATATTGCCACGAGACACAACCTATATGGAAGGAGCTTGTTTCGTGGCATACTTAGGAGGAATCAGAAGCCACCAATTGTCATACACGATCACAGGGGCCTTAAGACCGAAGTAACCTTATGACGAATTATATACGAGTATTAATAAACAACTGAAGGAGTGAACATACAACATGAAGACTATTTGGACGAACTGCTGTGGATGTGAAAATATTGTCCCTGACCATACACTTTCAAGCCTGTCATGTGTGGCGAAGAAAATGGGTGAAATTTGGGCTGTTAGGGAGACGTGTAGGGTAAAAATGAGGGCGAGGGATGTTATGGCAGGAGGGAGAGAGAGAGAGAGAGAGACGGGAGGGAGGTGATGGTAGGACACACACACACACACACAGACATACTTTTATACACAGCTATTTCTCTCTCTCTCTCTCTCTCTCTCTCTCTCTCTCTCTCTCTCTCTCTCTCTCTCTCTCTCTCTCTCACACGTACTTTTATACACATCAGCTATTTCTCTCTCTCTCTCTCTCTCTCTCTCTCTCTCTCTCTCTCTCTCTCTCTCTCTCTCTCTCTCTCTCTCTCTCTCTCACACACACACACACACACACACACACACAACAGTTACACATACATACAGGCAGCCAAGGGGTCCACACTATCAACTCGTCCCAAGAACATCTATTGTTTTTTACTGTGGGTGCTCCAAACTGACTCACTCAAGTTACCCTCAATATTTTTCCCCTTTCTTTATTTTTTACTGAAGTGAATTTTGATTTGTTTTTGTTGTTTTTTATTATTGGGGTATTTTTATTGTAGGTATGAGTGTGTGTGTGTGTGTGTGTGTGTGTGTGTGTGTGTGTGTGTGTGTGTGTGTGTGTGTGTGTGTGTGTGTGTGTGTGTGTGTGTGTGTGTGTATTTCGTATTTTATTTTTTAGTGAAGTACGTTTTGATATGTTATTCATTTGTGTATTTTGATTGTCGGTACTAGGATGTGTGTGTGTGTGTGTGTGTGTGTGTGTGTGTGTGTGTGTGTTTTGTTATCGTGTTTTCGTTTTTTTTTTTGAAGTGCTTTTTGATTTGTTATTTTTTCGTGAATTTTTTTTTTTTATGACATACATTCGAGAGACATACATATTTGGTTTTCGTAATGGTGTGTATTACTCTCGTACAATAGAGTGTGTGTGTGTGTGTGTGTGTGTGTGTGTGTGTGTGTGTGTGTGTGTGTGTGTGTGTGTGTGTCTGTGTGTGTGTTGAAATACATGCATGTCTTTCGTTGTATGACTAGTGTGTATTATAACCGCCACGGAGTTGGAGGAATTAAGACCAAAGGCTATAAAAATACATAATAATCTATACTGCATAATAATTAATGACTTGAAAATAGAATGACACAACACACTCACACACACACACACACAGAGTCTAATGGCAAGTATTAATAGGCAATATACTGTAACTGGGGAAAACACGCCACTTCATTCGTCCTTTCTCCACAAAATGACCTTGCTGGAATGTTGTTGTTGTTGTTGTTGTTGTTGTACTCACTTTCTTTCGCTGTTCAGGATGATGATAATGATGATGGTGGTGATGGTGATGGGGATGGTGATGATAGTGATAATGATAGTGATGGTTAAGGTGTTGATGATGATAGTGATGGTTAAGGTGATGATGATGATAATGATGATAGTGATGGTTAAGGTGATGATGATGATGGTGATGGGTGATAATGATGATGATGGTGATGATAGTGATGGTTAAGGTGATGATGATGATGGTGATGGTGATGGTTAAGGTGATGATGATGATGGTGATGGGTGATAATGATGGTGATGATGATAATAATGATGGTGATGGTTAAGGTGATGATGATGATGATGATATTGTACCATGATGGGAAGGATATGGACCTTCTCATTCCTGCAGATGATGTCACATAACAGCGTCTATACCGAGTGCTTCTGTTTCCTGGTATTATTTCCCTCCTTGGTTATTATTTTGAACCCTCTGATTGTCAGTGGTTTCTCCCTTGATAAATATAACCACCTGGAGTTAGTCATGGTGCAGATTAATTTCTTTTAGGGTGTTCAAGACAGTGTATGTATGTATGTATGGCATTACATTCTTCCAAAGTAATTTTATAAAACAAATCAGCAAGTATTTTAGCTCATATTTATTTCCCCTTTTTTTTTTGGCAGATGATAGATACTGTTAGGAAGAGGAATAGTCGATATGATGTGATGCTGTGTCAGAATATGTACTGGATGTGTCTTTGTGCGTATAATCCGTAATGCATATATCAGAGCATATGCTGGGATGCGTATGTGTGCGTATTTTCCCGTAATGTGTAGTTCGGAGAATGTGCGTATATCTGGTGATGCGTATGTGTGCGTATATTTATCGGATTATGTACCGCAATGTGTAAATATGTGTATAAACCTAACGAGTATTTTGGAACATGTGTCGTGATGCGTATATGTGCTTATGTATCCGTATGGTCCTAATGCGTATATCCCGTGATGGGCATGTGGTGGGATGTGTGTGGGATCAGCTGGTGTCGTGATGTTAGTGATGGGAGGCGACCACAAGCAAACTGAAGGATGAGGCAAAGTTTAGGCAGGCCTCACTCACATTGAAGAAGTGGATGGACTGGTGGATGAATTGGTGGATGGACTGGTGGATGGACTACTGGATGGACTGGTGGATGGACTGGTGGATGGATTGGTGGATGGATTGGTGGATGGATTGGTGGATGGACTGGATGAAGGACTGGTGGATGAACTGGTGAATGGACTGGTGGATGGACTAGTGGATGAACTTGTGGATGGACTGGTGGATGGACTACTGGATGGACTGGTGGATGAACTGGTGGATGGACTGGTGGATGGACTAGTAGATGAACTGGTGGATGGACTGGTGGATGGACTAGTGGATGAACTTGTGGATGGACTGGTGGGACGAAAAGATGAAATAGACAGACAAGAAATGAAAAAAAGAATGGGATATATAATAATTCGGCTCTCTCACTCTAACTTTTAACAGCGATCCTACAGTTGTTTTACCCCTGTGTGTGTGTGTGTGTGTGTGTGTGTGTGTGTGTGTGTGTGTGTACTTCCCTTCCCTTTCCTTCCCTTCCTTTCCTTTCGAGGCCAAACTGATGATAGCCAGCAGACTCCTTCCTTCTTTGTCTCTCTCTTCTGACCCTCAACTCAACTCTACTCCATCCTTCCCTTCCTTTCCTTTCCTTCCTCCAGTATTCTGTGCTCTTCTCTTTTCCTGAACACACACACACACACACACACACACACACACACACACACACACACACACACACACACACACACACACACACAACACTTATATAATGACAGAGTACAGATACAGACAAAATTGGTTGAAAATAAGATCGAGCAAAATTTTTTCTTCTTATCGTCGTTTATTAATCGATCCATCCTGAAGGCACGTGTTGGATCCTAGAGCACGTGTATTGGATCGTAGTACACGTGTGTTGGATCTCAGGGCACGTGTTGGATTGTGGAGTTCGTGCGTTGAATCCTAGGATATTCGCTGAACCTTGGAACGCGAGTGAATGTACAGTACTTGAGTTGGATCCTGCAGTACTGTACGTGTGTTGAACTGGATTAGTGTACGTGTGTTGGATCCTCGAATAATGTACAGCCGAGCTCGTAAATTGGCGACCACGTACTTAGATGTTTATGCCATTTGAGCTGGTAACATTTATTTGGCGAGGAATCAGAGTAGGTGGAACATAGTAGAGGGACATGATACAATCTTTCACCTACAATGACACCTTCCCCACACAGTGTTACCAGCTCAGATGGCATAAACATCTAAGTACGTGGTCGCGAATTTACGAGCTCGGCTGTACGTATGAATCCTGAAATAATGTACGTGTGTTGTTGAATCCTGAAATAATGTACGTGTGTTGTTGAATCCTGAACTACTGTACGTGTGTTGTTGAATCCTGAAATAATTTACTTGTGTTGTTGAATCCTGAAATAATGTACGTTTGTTGTTGAATCCTGAAATAATGTACGTGTGTTGTTGAATCCTACCTGGCATGTGTTAGGGGTTCATGGTAGTGAGGGCGTCGTGTTTGGGATCCTGTATAGATAGGGTCGCGTGTTTACGAGGCCTAGCGCGTGGTAGTGATGCGCCCCCAGAGAACACACGCAGCTGCCAAGGAGACAACTGCTGGGGGGCGCCTTGGGACCCACTCTTGTCCTCTTATAGCCAACAGGAGGCGGGGGAAAACAAAGGTACGCCACACTTAAATGGCAACCCAGAGAATAAATTTTGGAGTGGGAGGTGAAAGGGTGAGAGGAAGAGAGCAAAAAAAAAAAAAAAAAAAAAAAAAAAAAAAAAAGAGGTAATGGTTTGAGGGAGAGAAGCTGAAGAGAGGTAGGATATATTAGTATTGACACACAGTACTTAATGATTTGCTTTCACAAAAAACCTATGACTCAAACGACGTGGTCTGGCCCATTATGTTATAACACATTACGTTATAATAATGATAGTAGAGAGAGAGAGAGAGAGAGAGAGAGAGAGAGAGAGAGAGAGAGAGAGAGAGAGAGTAAAGGAAAAGGGAGAAACACGACGAGGATAAAGCTTGAGCACGTGGCAAGGGAAGTAAGTGGTGAGTGACACTGTGCTCTGCTAACACAACCCCTCACCCAGCGTGTTGACTTTCTCACCTACTTGGACTTGAAAGCTAAATATTTGGGTTGTCTTTACGCCATAATTATTTCCTGTCAATTATTTATTTTTGAGGAATGCTATCGCGTTAATTAATTACATTACATACTACTGTATTTACTTATGGTTGTTAAATGGATTATTGAAGATGTTTTTGTGCATTTAGTGTCGGTATCTCTTTTGTGGTATGATAAAAAATTTTGGAGTTAGCCAGATAATATAACTAATAATGAAAAGCCACGCTAGCACTCAAACGGTTAATATATATATATATATATATATATATATATATATATATATATAAAAATAAATAAAAAGATGTCGTAAGATAGGTACACTCTTACCTAGATTTAAAAGCTTATATACAGCTAACATTACACTAATACCAGAAAAAGTCATCATAACTCAGATATAACATTACACACACACACACACACACACACACACACATCGGGAGTAGGAAGGAAGGGAGAGAGAAGGGATGGGAGGGGAGGGGGGGATGGACTGAAGACTGAAACGAATTTATTTTTACGACTGCACACACTACACCACCACGACCTCAGCACCTCCTTTATTATCTGAGTTAACAAAAGGGCGGGTGAGGACATAAATATTTTCCCCGACTACACAATCGACCCGTTTTACTGCTTGGCCAAAATGACGCTTAAAGGGAGATGCTTTTGTTGGTAAAATTGGAAGGCTACTGATTCCTACAAACTATGCCACGAAACAACAGATCCCATATTAGTGTACCTTTGAGGGCGTTGTGTTTCCTGGTAGAGTTAGGAGGAATCAGTAGCCTTCCAATTTACCAACAAGAGAATACTCCCCTTAAACTCCTGTGTGTAATTTGCGGTGAGCGTTCAAGCACGACACCGACCCGCTTATATATCACCCCGTGAGAACCAACCAACACATCAGCCTGCAGCGGGAGGAAGGAAGTCATGTGGTGGGTGGGTGGGTAGGTGGGTTGTGGGTGGTAAATATTGTGGGGTGGGTTTATACTGAGTCCTCCTCCAGGCTGTGCCACAAACTAGACCACTCGCTCGTGTCTTAAGCAGTGAGAGAAAGTATATACTGTTTGTGTTTGTGCAGTACATGTTGAAAGTACAAGTATTTCAGGGAGGAAGGTGTATTTAATGTTGTTGGTGAATGTGATGCTACATATTTCTATAAGCATTATCAAGAATCATGTTGGCTTAAAT
>JAWQEG010001390.1:5000-15000 GCA_033782935.1 Petrolisthes cinctipes | reverse complement strand
TTGTGAGTATATTAACATAGACAATTATTGCTGCTGTAAGTATGTCATTATGTCTTATATAGCTCTAGTAATTACTTCCAATTGCCTTCGAAAATGTTATCACTGATCACGCTATTTGAATGTCATTTCCTGGATACATGTTTCAATTCGTGTTATTAAAAGCTTATTTACATACATTAAAGGGGCAAGACAGAGAGAAATTGGTGGCAAATGATTTCTCCTGAATCTGTCAAAAATATAGTATGCAGTCATTACTTTGATGAGGTAATCTGTTTCTTGGCAACGCTTGAAGGAATCAGGAGCCTCCATTTCGCCGATCTATTCCCACATTTTTTTACAAAAGAGGAGGATAGATGTTAGCAAAAAAAAAAAAAAAAAAAAAAAAAAATGGGTTAGTGATTAATCCAAACTCTACCACAAACCAAAATAAGTTATTCTAGAATAAAAATATATTTTTCTGTGGAGTCCATGATGTAACTGGTAGCATTTTAAATCACTATACCCATGCTCATATAATTATGTTCTCGTAAGGAAATATTAAACGTAAATGTTATCGTATTTATTACTTCCATTCAGATATTCACTCAGGTAGAGCTCTGTTTTGGACTCATATTAACTGCATGTAAAACACACACACACACACACACACACACACACCAAGAGAGAGAGAGAGAGAGAGAGAGAGAGAGAGAGAGAGAGAGAGAGAGAGAGAGAGAGAGAACCACCCAGCACGACTCGGATTGTACACTTTAAGGGCCCCTGTGATGTAGTCAGAAAATTGGAGGTTAGCGATTCCTTCAATCATTGCCAAGAAACACCACCAATATTGAAGGAACTTGTTTCGTGGCCTATAGTCAGGGGGAATCAGAGGCTACCAACTCTCATACACGATCACTGGGTCCTTAATAAAGAACACATGTACAATTGCCAGCACTTATAACCGGGACAAGAGAAGAGGACTGACAAGCCTGATTGTACCAGTTATAAGTGCTGGCAACTGTACACTCTCACCCCCCATCAGACGTAACAAACCTTCTCAGTACCAACCACAATCAATCCTACACAATTATATAAATCTAATTGTTTGAAGCTGGATTTTGGAGTTTACTGATTTTAGGATGCAAGGGTTACTACAGTTAAACAGCATCATACTTAGATATTATATGATGTTAATTTATATGGATTGTTTTTGTGTCTCTTTCCCCTTCCATATTACCCTCATCCCTACCACTCCCTTTTCTCTACTGTATATATTTCCTCTATTTCCCCTCCGTCTTCCAACACGTTTCTACCTTTCATCTTCACCTCCCCTCACATAACTACCCTTCATCCCCTCAACCCCTCCCCATCCTCACCTTATCCCCTCCCCATCATAACCTCTCCCCCTCCTCACTTTATCCCCTCCCCTCCTCACCTCAACTCCTCCCCTCAACTCCTCCCCTCAACTCCTCCCCCTCCTCACCTCAACTACTCCCCCTCCTCACTTTATCCCCTCCCCAACATAACCTCTCCCCCTCCACACCTTGTCCCCTTCCCATCCTCACCTCAAACCCTTCCCCTCTTCACCTTCATGTCCTACCCTCTCTCTCTCTCTCTCTCTCTCTCTCTCTCTCTCTCTCTCTCTCTCTCTCTCTCTCTCTCTCTCTGTATACCAAACCCTCTATATATTTCCACTCCTCATTCCTTTGTTTATTTTTCTCCCTTTCAGTGTCTCTCCGTCATAGGTTTTCTCGTGCTGTCATTTCTCTCTGTTTGTTTTCCCATTTCTCTTCCACTTTACGACTGTCCGCTGAATCTTTCTCCCCATCTATTTTCCTCTCTGTAATCTGGTAATGTAATCAACACCCATGAACACTCGTGGTTATCCTGCCCTGCCCTGCCCTGTTCTACCCTGTTCCGTCTCTCTCTTGTCGTTCCATGCCCTGCCTTAGTTTACCCTGCCCTGCCCTTCCATGCCCTGCCCTGCCCTGCCCTGCCCTGCCCTGCCCTGCCCTGCCCTGCCCTGCCCTGCCCTGTCGTCCTCTGTTTGTCTTACCTTGTCCTGCCTCTCCTTCTCTGCTGCCCTTTACACTACTGTCTGTCGTATCCTGCCCTGTACTATTCTATTCTGTCCTGTCTGTCTTGTTCTTCCATGACTCTTGTCCTGGCTGGTATTGTCCTACTGTGCCTGCCCAGTACCCTTTTCTCCTAAGCTGTCGTGTCCTACCTTAACCTCCCCTGTTCTCTTCTATCTTACCCTTCCTAGCCCTGCTCTACCCTACCCTGCCCTGCCCTGCCCTGCCCTGCCCTGCCCTGCCCTGCCCTGCCCTGCCCTGCCCTGCCCTGCCCTGCCCTGCCCTGCCCTGCCCTGCCCTGCCCTGTCCCCCTGAATGCAGATGAAACTAGTGGGTTGAAGAGGACTGATGACAGTTTATGATCACGACTATACATACCATTCCCCGCCCAAATAAACAAACATTGTACACACACACACACACACACACACACACACACACACACACACACACACACACACACACACACACACACACACACTCAGGGTCATCAAAAGTCCACCAAAATGTCGTTCTTGAATTATACCTCTACGTTTCTTGATATTCCTTTATTTTTATATTATTATTATTATTATTATTATTATTATTATTATTATTATTATTATTATTATTATTATTATTATTATTATTATTATCATTGTTATTATATTATTTTTATCTTGATCTTTATTTTTATGTTCATTATATAAATTTTTTGTATTTATTTATTTGTTTATTTATTTATTTACTTATTTATTTATTATTAACATAATTAATAATATCATTATATGATACTGAATCTGTATCTGTGGACGGTATGGTAGGGTAGGGTAGGCTAGGCAGGGAATGTCTAGGAAGTACAGGGTAGAATAGAGAAAGACAAGGAAGGAGAGACATAGTAGGGTAAAGAAGGCTAGTTTACCGAGGGAAGGGAAAATCAGGGACAGTCAAAGGAAAGGACAATACCAACTAGAACAGCCCTCGACCAAACGATATATACCTTTACAAACGTCAAGTATATAGTCTACGGCACGGTCCATAGAATAAAGGTCTACGGCTTAAGGCCCCTGAGATCGTGTATTAGCTTTGGTGGCTTCTGATTCCTCCTGACTATGCCATGAAACAAGCTAATTCAATATAGGTGGTGTTTCGTGGCAATAAAATGAAGGACTCCCTAACCTCCAATATTCTGACTACATCGTGGGTGGCCGATAACCAGGCCATACTTCACACTCATTCATACCAATATAATATGTTAATTATATTCATTTATGATCCTGATATTAATCTGGATCCTGTAAAACTAATATCGCTTTTAAACTTTATTAAGAACTATCATCCTATGAAATCTGATAAAAATCCGACTACATGATACTAGGATAAATATCTTCTTCACTAAGTAATAATAAAACAAACAATCTTGAGTGATTTATTAACCATCCGCAAACTCGGTTTCCGGAGATCAGTAACGACAGACAGCAAAGCAATAGAGAAAGGACGGTAATCGATAGCAAGAATGAGATTGAGAAAGGGTCAGGGTGTGAGAACGAGTAAGAATAGGACAAATCATGGATAGAACTAGATAGCAACGGTTACATGGGAAGCTAAAGACAGCTGGGGAAAGAAGAGGGCTGGACGGGTAAGGATAGGAATAGAACAGCAAAATATATATAACAACGACCAGGCAAGATGATATCAGTTACAGGAGATGATAGCAACGGTGTTATGGTAAGAAGGACATTAGGGACAGAAGGGGAGAGAGGAACAGGGGCAGGGCAGGGAAGGAGGGGAGGGAGAAACACTGTGAAGAAAAGTAGGGCAGGGAAGTAGGTGAGTGAAAGAGTGGAAGGGCAGGGCAGGGCAGGGCAGGGCAGGGAATAGAAGGGCAGGAGGAGGGAAGGACAGTGTAGGGGAGCAGGGTAGAGAGAGATACTGTTAAGAACGACAGGACAGGGAACGAGGGATAAGAGAGAACGAGACACTGAAAAGAAAGGCAGGACAGAGTAGGGATGGGCAGGGCAGGGAAGGACAGGGAAGGGAAGGAGGGAAGAGAGAGAGGCATTCATCCCAGCATTAGGCATCCTCGTCTGCTTCATTATCCATTACCCAAATACCCCTTAATTACACAGGTATGTAAGCACACTTAATAGCTCACACCACCTGGCTAATGACCAATTTATCCAATTTACATACGTGTGGGGAAGAGGACGAGGAGGAGAGTTGTGAAGCTCGACCACCAGGGGGATGATATAATTACTGTATAGCCTACACATCCCTAGGGAGTCGGGACTAATGGGCAGGTTGGCAGATAGGGAAATATTTTGTTCCTAGTTCATAGCTCATATAGTTTTTGTCAGTCTTATAAATTGGTTTGTTAATTAATGTTCTTTCAAATTAATTATATTATTATTATTTTTTCCACTGTTCTTCATTTACTCTATTGTAGATCTTGAGAATGTGATGGTAAATATTATCTCTGTTTTTGTCATCTTGTTCCACATTAACTATAATAGTAGTATTGTAAGTCGTGTAAATTTGGCAGTATTTTGATAACTATTAATTTTTTTGGTTGATTGTCCTGTCCTGTCTATCTCACTGAATTGTAAATCGTGTGAATTAAATTGTTATAGCTCTTTCTGCTTCTTTTCCTGTTTTTTTTTCATCATACATTATCGTCATTTTCTACTACGTCTATTACTTGAGTCTGACGATCAGGACTTTTTGGTTTTCTGCCGGCAAAGAGGATGTTGCATTTCCTCCATGCTGTGCAAAAAAAAAAAAAAAAAAAAAAAAAAATATATATATATATATCACACACATTCAAGCAAAGGGAATATATATTGTACAAGAACAAGGTGTGCATTAATAGGTAAAAATAATATGGCCATTTACATTGAAAAGTGTTTCCATATATTATTCGTAATGTTAAGTCTTTCAACTGATAATAAATAGATGTCACTCCATAACTCCATCTTCTTCTGTAAAATGTAGTTATTACTGAATCCGAGGAAGTTGAGGAGGAAACTCTTATGTTATACTGGATATAGCAACGTAATGTAGCTAACAGATGTTTCTCTCTACCACGCTGAGGCTCGTGGCTGACTTAGTGTAGCAATATTCATAACATATTATGTGTTTCCATGATTCAGTGTAATTTCTGGTGCTTCATAATATACTTAAATTGCATGACATAATTATGGTCTTTCAATCAGCGGGAAACGTTCAGAAGTCCGAATCTGTTAAAAGTTTGAAAGTCTTAATATATATATATATAATATATATATATATATATATATATATATATATATATATATATATATATATATATATATATATATATATATATATATATATATATATATATATATATATATATATATATATATATATATATATATATATTTATTGTTATAACCTGTTTAACTGTTCTATACCCCGTCATTTATCCTAGTAAATTTACTATAATATCAGTAATAAGTTAACGGTGCATTACTCATCAACACTCCATAATATATCCAACTGACTTCTTCACGACATTAGAAGCAACTGAACGTAATTCGGGTAAGAAAATTGCATCCTCAAACGATCAAAGTGTACCGTCAAGACAAAGGGAGGCACAGTTGTGGTCGAAATATTACAGACTTGAAGAATCATGAAGTTAATGAATTTGTCTACCAACCCCTTGAGCCACGTAATGCTTACTTGTGTTATCTCAATGAGACAAATTTGGTACAGTCTCAAAGTAATGACTTCTGTCTGTTCTTCTTCCTGCGTCTTTCTACTACTTAAAACCATTCACACTAGATATATTTGAGGAAAAATAATGTGTGCTAACAATATCCATAAATGAGCCTTATAATATACTGTAGGTACATACAAACACACATACAAACAATCAAGAGCTGCTCAATGAAGACCCAGGACTTATTCTCGTAGCCTGTGCAGTTTAGAAATGGTGGCCACATAGAAAATAACAACGGTATACTGCCTTCGACTGTAATAAGAAGTAGAATGTAATGATGAGTGGGAAGAAATAGTGACCGTGACTGTGAACCATGGTCGGTCTGCCCAACTCTTGACTGAATGCGAATCTGGAGGGAAAAAATAGTCTGTGAATTCTTGACTGCTAAGGCGTGTTCCTGCTAGTTAGCCATTTACCCTCGCCCACCTGCTTGCCTTCTCTCCACCTCACCCACATTCCCACCTACCTTTCCCCTTCCCTGCCCAACCTCCCACTTACCTTTTTCCTTCCCCACCTATCTGTCTCCTTCCACATCTATCTGTCCCCTTCCCCACCCATCTATACCCTTCCCCACCCTTCCTCCCATTTATCTATTCCCTTCCTCACTCTCCCTCCCACCTATTTGCCTCTTCCTCACCTACTCTCCCACCCATCTATCCCTATCTTCGCCTACCTTACCCCATTCCCACTCAGCTTCTCTCACCTTTCCCTTTCCCCATTCACCTTACTCAATGCCTCCCCACCTGATGGACTCAACACTCACAGACACCACACAACACACACGTACACTTCTCCACATACACACACACATACACACAACATACACGTAAACTTCTCCACATACACACACACATACACACAACACTCACAGACACTACACAGCACACACGTACACTTCTCCACATACGCACACAAATACACACAACACTCACAGACACCACACAACACACACGTACACTTCTCCACATACACACACACACATACACACAACACTCACAGACACTACACAACACACACGTACACTTCTCCACATACACACACATACACACACACTCAATCACTGTACAATTACATCGCCTTAACGACTATTACGAAGTCGATAGGCGTTAAGTCCCTATAACAAAACCTCCCCTCCTGGTGCCTGGTCCACTTCCCCACCTGCCCGTCTCCACATATAATTTACTGCCTTCTCTACCCACCTCCCTACCCACTCATCTACCTCTCCCAACAAACCCTCCCACCTACCTCTTCCTCCTATTACTTCCACCATGTAACCTCTTCCCAAAACCCCCTTCATTCTACCCACTATTTCCTTACTTCTACCCCCTCTAGACAACCCCCTTCCCCCTCCCTCCTACAACCCCCTTCCCCCTGTGTTGGCCTCGCTGGGGTCAGGAGTGTCGGGTCACTCCCTGGCTAAAAAGGTCATAATCATTCCTTATTACACGGGCGGGGCTCCTTCGTGTGTTGGGTGAGGCTGGCAGAGTGAGGCAGAGTTTGAGTGTATGAGGCAGGGTGTAGGTTAGGCAGGGTTTGTGTGAGGCAGAAAAATTTGGGTGAAGTTGGCAGGGGGTGGCAAGGTTTGGATGAGCAGGGTTTATTATACTTGAGAATCCAGGGGTAGGCAGGATGCAGTGATACGAAGTGAGAAGCAGACAGGATGAGCAGCTAGAATTAGTTGAGGTAAAATAGGGTGAGGTTGGTTTTGATCAGGTAAATAAGGCTAAAGAAAATGTGGTTGAAGAAGATGAGGCTAGGTTGGTAAGGTTGATATGTGAGAGGGAGGAGTGGTAATGTAGAGGAGATAAAACAGGCGTAGGAGAAGCAGGGAGAAGAGAGGCACAGTGAAGGAAAAGCCGGATGATGATGTGGATGTTGGAGAGAGAGGAGAAGTGGATGTGGGAGAGAGAGGAGAGGTGGATGTGGGAGAGAGAGGAGAAGTGGATGTGGGAGAGAGAGGAGAGGTGGATGTGGGAGAGAGAGGAGAGGTGGATGTGGGAGAGAGAGGAGAGGAGAAGTGGTTGTGGGAGAGAGAGGAGAGGTGGACCAGAGAAGGCCATGCAGGAAGGGATGTTTGAACGATACAGTGATACATTTTAGGACTAATGTTTATTATATTTGTTGTAATGTGTTATAGATGTAATTTGTGTTTAACTTTATATTTATTCTGAAGCAACTGAACATTCCGTCAGTTTCAAAGAAGAACACACAGTTATGTTTCTAGAATTATAATAATTTCTGTATAAAAGAATATAATATAATTGAGATTCCCTTGAAGAACAATTTATTATTATGTTCATATATAGAAGTTTTAAAGAGATTCTCCTTCATGGAATCATTAGCCAATCTTGCCACCGTTATATTCCTCCTCCAGGGTGCGTGTGACAAGAACTAGACTCACAACATTTCTACCATTACTCCCATAATCCTGTTCTTAAGAAATCAGTGCCAACTCAATGAAGACTATGAGTGAGAGAGAGAGGAAGATGATGGTACGGATGATTATGAGAAGAAATCTTGTTGTAGGTGAGGTTCAGAGAGAGAGAGAGAGAGAGAGAGAGAGAGAGAGAGAGAGAGAGAGAGAGAGAGAATGTGAAGAGGCCTTGAGTACTAGGCTGTTATTTTAATTAGGTATCCAAAGATAATTATATATGAATTCTGAGAGAGTCATTACAGAGGTTAAATAAGGCCTATCGTATTCTTATTCAAATGGCATTAAGTACTTTGGCCAAGTGTATTTGCGTGTTTATACTAGACTGTGATGAATCTTCGCTGTGTGTGGACAGGTTAATCGAAGGAGGAGGTAGGGATGAAACCTAAAGGAAGCGAAAGAAGGAAGGTAGGTGAGAAGGTAGGTAGGTAGGGATGTAGATGAAGAACGAAAGAGATGGTGGAAAGAAAGGAAGGGAGGGAGAGAATTCAGATTAAAGGAAGTTGGAAATGAGGGAAAGAAAAATAAGAAATGAATAGGTTGACAAAGAAATTGAATGAATGGGTGGATGGACAGAGAATGGGTATGATAAATGGATGGAGATAAGGAATGAATGGAGGTAGAGAGAGAGAGAGAGAGAGAGAGAGAGAGAGAGAGAGAGGGGGAGAGAGGAAAAGATAGAGATAGAAAAAGAGAAAGGGATGGAGATAAAAAGACAGGGAGGGAGGTAGAGAAAGACAGGGGTAGAGAGGGAAGAATGGAGATGGAGAAAGAGAGAGGAAGAAAGTGAGGGAAGGAGGGAGAGAGGGAGAGAGAGAGAGGGGGGGGGGACGTAGGCAGTGAAGGAGACACCAAAACCCCTCATCACTTGGCACCTCAGAACACACACACAGGGACACAAGCCACTCCCCCTTCACCACCCTTAACACCAGAGGTACTAAGGTCGATAATGGTGTCTTCTCATGGCTGTGTGGGTTACAGCTCTCTGGCCTTTCAGCGGGCAATTCAAACAAACTGGGGGTCAAGGACTAGAAGGACACACACACACACACACACACATACACACACACACACACACACACACACACACACACACACACACACACACACACACACACACACACACACACACACACACACACTGGGATGTCACGAGCTACAGGGACATATGTATATAAAGACTGTGAGGGCTAGAAAGACATAGGGTACATACATACATACAAGGAGGGTCACGGAATCTATACAAGGGCTAAAATACAATGTGGGAAGTTCTAGGGTAAAGGACATACATTATTAAATACACATGTACTATACAGTTGCCTACACTTATAATTGGTACAGTCAGTGTTGTCAATCTCCTTCTCCTGTACCAGTTGTAAGTGGTGGCAACTGTACATACATACATACATACATACATACATACATGCTTACAGAGTGACATACATATATACATACATACATACATACATACATACATACATACATACATGCTTTTAGAGTGACTTTAGGGTTTTTGTGGGTAATTTGATTGATATTTGGTGCCGCAACAGCGAGGTCATAGAGTGCCAGAGAATGGTGATAGAGAGGTGTGACAGCAAACAGGAAGGAAATAGAAAGGAAAGAGGAACACATGAAGAACTGATTTTTTTGGAGGAATCATTAACCCTCCAGCTAGAGCACAACAGATTATAATTATCCTCTTAAACGGATATCACGTAACCCAAATTTTTGCTCCAGCCTATAGTCAAAACCATCCATCAGCAAGAGTGGAAGTTGAAGGACGGAGGACGGTGT
>JAWQEG010001389.1:0-59730 GCA_033782935.1 Petrolisthes cinctipes | reverse complement strand
TAGGTAGGTAGTAGCACGAAGGTCGATTGCAAGGAAGGGAAGAGAGGGATGTAAATCTTGGGCTAAAAAAAATATATATAGTAGATGGTGATGGTGATGTGGGGTGATAATGATGATATACCAGTTTCTAGACAGGAATAGAAAGCGAAAGCAGAGAATGTGAATGATGATGATATATGAAATGATTGATAAAGTGTGAGAACTATCATCTCCTCTCTCTCTCTCTCTCTCCTCTCTCTCTCTCTCTCTCTCTCTCTCTCTCTCTCTCTCTCGTCTCTCTCTCTCCTGGCCTTCAACCTCAAATCCATGCTAAAGGTCAGGTCAGGTCAGATACGGGCAAACTGGTAAGAGATGAAGAGACGACTGAGTGTAAGAAGAGCGTGACAGGGCATGCACGAACTCTTGCACCAATGAACGAATAGAATGATGATGATGTTAGGGATTCGTATGATGAAAATGATGAAAAATATGATGCTTACAATAGAGTAGTATATTAGTAATGAAACAGAGGACCGAGAGAGAGAGAGGATGGAGGCTATTTACATTATAACATCATAGACACATAACTGAGAGAAGAATAAGGGAGGAAGGAGGGTTACATGCTACGAAGGAAAGTCATAATATAAGAAAATGAAAATGCAGAAGGAAATCACAAAAATGAAAAGAAATGAAAAAGAGGAGGAAGTGAAAAGGATCAAAAACTGAAGGAGGAGGTAAAGGAGGAGGGGAGAAGGGGGAAAGGAAGAGAATAGAGGAATAAGAGAGAGAGAGAGAGAGAGAGAGAGAGAGGAGAGAGAGAGAGAGAGAGAGAGAGAGAGAGAGAGAGAGAGAGAGAGAGAGAGAGAGAGAGAGAGAGAGACAGACAGACAGAGACAGACAGATATAGACAGAGACAGAGAGAGCCTGGGCACTGAGTTATGTGGCAGACGCAATCACCGACTTCTGTAAGGAAATGCCACCCCGCCCGAGGCTCAGTATATTGGAACATAAGACACAATTACATGCTGCGTCGCCGGCCAATAACACGTACACAGAAAGGGCGAGGACCAGGCCACGGCTGCACTGACAGGGGGAAAAAACTAAGAAAAATAAAGAAAAAAGTGAAGGGGGACTGGAAGGGACTCTCTCTCTCTCTCTCTCTCTCTCTCTCTCATCTCTCTCTCTCTCTCTCTCTCTCTCTCTCTCTCTCTCTCTGAGGCAGTGGCTGGGGTGGAGTGGTGGTGGTGGTGGTGGTTGTGGTGGTGATGGTGAAAACCGAGACTAGTCTGACTGGCAACGGAAAAAACACATAGGAGAGAAATACATAACTGAAAAAGTAAACGAGAGGGAATGAATAAAAATGAAAATGAATGGATGAAAACTGAAATTGATGTACAGTATGTATGTAAGTGTACGGTCACGATTACATGTATTGCATTTGAGTGAATCATATGAGCCAATATAAGAGTGACCACATTTATAGTTTCATATGTTTTTTTCGATTCTGTTTCATTTGTGGTTGGTGGATTGGTGTGGGACTTTTTATCGTGACCGAAACATGCATAAAAGTCAATATGCTGGAGATGGTACTGGCAATTAAGCAGATGCAGTCTGTAAAAATGTATTAGAACCACTCATAAATTGAAATTAACTATTATTATCCTTGGGGAGTTCAAGTACTTTTTTTGCCGACTGTACAAGGGTCCAATAATATTACTATCTAAGATTATGGCGTTCCGTCCTACTATCATACTTTGTAGTTTACCAAGGTACCGTAACGCTGGATACATCTGCTAATTTACAGTATATATCAATAAAATATCCCCTGTTACCTCTATTTATTTTATTTCCCAGGGACTGTTGCTCGTCACTACCATCCCTATAGAATAATCCTTAATAATCCACCGTCTGGTAATTCAACTCCTCAGGTACTCACTGACTACCATATCGCCGAGTACTTTTTTTTTTTTTTTTCATGCCTCAACCTCGAGACTTTAGGCTGTCAGTAGCCCGTGACTATTGCGAGGCCCAGAGATTACTATTAGTACACAATAATCTTGGGGACACTTACCCAAATATCTCTTAACTAAATTTTTTTACTCCAATTTAATACAAAGACAAAGGTGTCCATTTGAGGTTTATTTTTTTAAACGTGTTCCACTTTAGCACTCTTATTATATTTCAATGGATTAACCATAAAACTCCACCCGGTTAGAGCAATTTAAAGTGTTCTTCATACATCAACCTAGATTTCATTTGAGAACAAACAAAATTAGCAAGCCAACTTCTGATATATATGTGTGTATGTGTGATGTATATGAGAGAGAGAGAGAGAGAGAGAGGGAGAGAGAGAGAGAGAGAGAGAGAGAGAGAGAGAGAGAGAGAGAGAGAGAAAGAGAGAGAGAGATATGGGGGGGGGGGGAGGGAGATAGTGGCAACCTGTTCAACACAAGGCCCCTGCTGTCATCTGGTGTAAGGTGGGGAGGTGGACTGTCAATGTAGTTCTCGGACGTGTAGTCATTTCCAAGGCTGTAGTTTGCATTGTCTTAAATCTTGTTGAAATTATGAGTATTTATTATAAGGGTTATGTTGAGAGATGTCACCCAGACCTTGGCCAGGGTTGACTGTCCTCTTCGGCGCCAAGCAATGTTACCTTGATCACCAATCCCACAACTATCAATCCACACTAACAAGCTACATGCTGGTTTCATTAAGCAGTACTTGAATTTGACTTTACCTTTTATGGTTTAAGTTCTTGATTTGCCAATAAATTTCACATTCTCATATGAAAAACACTACTTTTCAAAATGAATTATATGACTTGTTTCTGGGAAGTTCCCATCCAAATTTTGCGTCCTTATAACTGTGTGCAATAACAACAGTGTTATTGGTGTACTAATGAAATATAGGAGAGCATCATGATTAGAGGAAAAACAAATAAAATTTGAAGAATTTCCGTTTACACTTAAGATTTTGAGACACAAATGGCAGTGTATACAATATTGTCTACTAACGTCAAACTTAACAGAGGCGTACACTGGGGAGGAGAGAATCAAAAGCACTGGCTGAAATAAAGGTGTAAAGGTGAAACAATGTTCGTATACATTTTCCCACCTTTATTCCTCCGAGTCTACATGCCGCCTCATCATTCATAGTCTACTTAGAACACAGGGCTGCAAATCCCTATCATTTGCCAGCCTTCTTTTTACAAACCTTTACAAACTTGTCCTTTACAACAGCGTTTCTTAACCTTGGGTGCTAGCACTCGCAGGGGGTGCCGAAATCAATTTTAGGGGGTGGTGGGAAAGGTCGGATATGTGGTGGTAAAATAACTCTAGAATAATTATGTTAGCCAAAGGTAAGGGGTGCTGGACTGCCTAGGCCTGAATAAAGGGGGTGCTGAGGTCGTAAAAGGTTAAGAAACGCTGCTTTACAACCACATCTTCACAACATCAGTCTTACCTACCCTCTGCAAACCTGCCCTTTACAATCACATATGTACTCAGAGAACCAGATGCAAAGAAAAGATATAAGGATTTTTAAAAGGAACATGACTGTACTAAATTCCGATAGAGAGAAGCAAAGTCCTGAAATGTGCCTCCCGTTGAGTGCGTGTGACGTGACTGGAATCACGAAACCCCTTCCTTCCAGTCGGCATTAATGCGAGTGTCACTACCATTTTTTATATCTGGATTTTGGAGAAAAGGGAAGGCCAGTAGGGAAGCTTTGTTAGCTATGTTGTCGTTGCTACTGTTTGGATTAATAATTATAACAGAATGCTTTAAAGGCTCCATATCACTTCAGTGTTTCGAGTTAGTAAACGTTTTCATTAAAGTAGTGTCAAACCTAACCAAACTGGCACTCATGATCAAAGGTTCTGCATTAAATGAATAAAAGTGAGCCCTCTGAATAAATATTTTAAGTAATTATTTTAGAGACCATCAGTTATAGTTTCGCTTCATGTTTCGAGGTCGTTTCATTCGCAGGTGTTGCAGGAGTATTGGTCATGACTGTACACTGACCTATATCCAGTGATGTGCAAAGGAGAAAAAATTTATTTTTGAGTGTTCTTATCGTCAATTAATTTTAACTTAGAGATGTGGTGGGTCCTGCCTCCCATCTCATATCACTGTCCAAGTAACCACCACACGTAATGCAGACAGCCTCGAGGGTGGAAGATTGGTTATAGCCATACTTTTAAATCTCTCAGAGGTGGGGAGCACAATAATCCCCTTTGAGGTGGACTGTCGATCCTTCATTAAAATCCTAACTAAGTATTCCTCACCCCTTGAAAATAGGGTTTTGAAAATGGTAGTACTTTTTTGGGGCAGAACTGAGAGATAATATGTATTTTTTGCATGTTTAAAATGAAAAGACGTTCTTCATTAAGTTAATCTGTTATATGAGGTAAAGGCTCCGTCCCTATATTGCCGTGAACGCGACTCGAGACATTGATTGATGTTTTCTAAATGTCCGTATGTTTGTTTTTAAACATCGTCAGAAATTATTATTACCTGGTACTTCAGAATGAGTCCCACCAGCCAACAGATTATACTCAAGATACGGGATATATTGATCATTTGAGCAGTAGAATAATTGACATCGTTCAGTATGTTTAATCGTTATCTTGAGAAGAAAAGCGTGAGAATGCCCGCAATTATACAACTGAAATCAATACTTCATCCAAAATATTCTCTCATTACTCTTTAGATTCCTGATAAAATTTCAACTCGAACCATAAAATGGGTTGCATATAATGTCGACAAGGGCTGTGTCTACGTACAGTACGTTATTACATAATACTCTCTTATATTTGCTGGTGCTGTGTTAGTACTATTGATACGATGACAGAAGGGCATAATAGGGAGATAAGGGGCTTTTGTCGATGTGTGAAAGAAGGATAATGTGAAGGAAGACTAAGGCGCACAATTTGTTCTTCCTTGAGAGGATCTAGAAATATTTCAGTGGGAAATTTCAATGCCGAACATAAAACAATCCTCGTGGGAGACTTGTTGTCACAGAGAACTTACTGTAGTGGAGGAGAGGGCTATTAAGGGAAAAGAAGGGACATTTAGGGAGAGGACAGAAATGGTGGGGATGCGGGGAAAAGGGGAATGTTGGAGGGACACAGACATACCTGTATAATTTGGCCTACCTTGATGAGAATTTAATCAAAGTACAAAAGGACATAACTACAAAAGGTTGATAAGACTGATCGTTTGATATATATATATATATATATATATATATATATATATATATATATATATATATATATATATATATATATATATATATATATATATATATATAAATATATATAATAAATAACAAGAGAAGAATATGCAACCCTCCAAAAGGTTTCAGGAAGACAAAAACAAACACAAAACAAGAAACCAAATACTCGTCTCAAACGTGACCAAATATATCAGAATATAAAACAAAAAACGAGAGACGAATATTCAAGTCCCGACCGTGTTCCCGAATGGAAAATGATAAAATGAAAGCGATACACGGGTAACCACATCCCAGTAGAGACAAAAGAAAAAAAAAAAAAAAAAAAAACACACACACACACACACAAATAAAAAAATGAATACGATACAAAAACACATAACCAAAGAAATGAAATGAAATAGAATAGAGAGAGAGAGAGAGAGAGAGAGAGAGAGAGAGAGAGAGAGAGAGAGAGAGAGAGAGAGAGAGAATCTTGGAATAAAACTAGCAACCGAGTACTCCCATGAAGTCCCTAAAGTTGTTGAAAAAAGATGCCCTGTTTTATCTCCTTGCTTCCATTCTCTTTGTTGACGGACGGCTTCCTGTTACCTTCCTCTTTGCCATTATATCCCTTTTTTTTACTCCCTGGTGAGGACTGGTGATTGCCGGGACTGAACTCAAAGCCTGGATGGACTGATGGATGGGTAGGTAGGTAGGTAGGTAGGTAGTTGGGTGGGTGGTTTGAGTGGATAAGGTGAGGGCCTGGGTGGATTAATGGAATGGTTGGGTGGGTGGCTGAGTGGATAAGGTGAGGGCAAGGGTGGATTAATGGAATGGTTGGGTGGGTGGGTGGGTGGATGAAGGGTATGGTAGGTTGGTGGATGAATGGTTGGGTAGGTGAGTGGAAAGTGGGGACAATGGTGGATGAATAGATGGATAGGTGGATTGATTCATGGTTGGGTAGGTGGGTGAATGGATGAATGGTTTGGTAGGTGGGGTGGATGGAATGGTTGGGTAGGTGGGTATATGAAAGGTTGGGTGGCTGAGTGGATAAATGGGGACAATGGTGGATGAATGGGTGGATAGGTGGATGGATGCATGGTTGGGTAGGTGGATGAATGGAATGGTGGAGTAGGTTGGTGAATGAATGGTTGGGTGGTAGTTGGAGGAATGATTGGGTGACTGAGTGGATAAGTGGGGACAATGGTGGATGAATGGTTGGGTATGTGGGTGGATGAATGGTTGGGTAGGTGAGTGAATGAATGAATGGTTAAGTAGGTGGGTGGATGGAATGGTTGGGTAGGTGGGTGAATGAATAAGTGGTTGAGTAGGTGGGTGGATGGAATGGTTGGGTAGGTGGGTAGATATGGGTGAGTGAGTGGGTGAATATTCAGACTGACGTGCTTGATATAATTCAATGAGTGGATGGATGGATGGATGGATGGATAATTAAGTGGTTGGGTGAGTGTATGGATGGATGCTTGAAAATTGGAGTGACTTTTTTGGAAATATCTGTGTGTGAATGGGAGGATGGATGGCGTGAGTGGAGGAATAGGTGGTTGGGTAATTGAGTAGGTGGTTGTGGAGAAGAACAGTCACGAACAAATTTAGGAAACGTGTCTGTCGTTCGTCTTATGCATGAAAATATTCCGCTAACATTAAACATCCTACAACTGTGATGAGTTTAGGTTGAAATAAAAGTGAAATAATGTCTCATTCTCACGTCACATTAGTACTAGTTGCAATAACACTTCTTCTACAGGTTACATGTATTAAAAAAAGTGTTCTATGCAACCAGTAACAAAGGCAATGTTTCAGTTAACTGTCTATCATTAATTACAGATACAAATGATCTGACTCAGTATGTATTATATTCCTTTAACAGTAGATATTATACACGTCTTACCTGATATTTGTATCGTACTTGCCGCAGTTAAAATTATAACTCTGACACTACATAGGGTCCTACTATGGCTGGTTGAACTTTCAGGAATTATGAGTAATTGTTGTTGGGATCATATGTACAGTCATGGGCAACTGTATAATAATTCCAGTAATAAAGATGTAGCATTTCTGGCGGTGCCAATACTCAAGTGAAGAATAGCGTAACCCGTCCATGTTACCTTCTTTCCAACTTAAAAAATTAAACTATCTCAATATACCAGTTTTCAGGGTAGGAATTAAGACCTATTCATGCTTAACGTCTCGGAATGCCTTTAGGGTTGAGTTGCATCCTTCGGTTAAATTATTATGAGACTAGTCAAGCAGAAACAGTTGGTAACATAATGGCATCTATTGTTCTAGGACAGCTCTTGGTGTCCATTAATAGTGTAGTTGTGAGCAGCTGAGGAATAGCATGAGGGAAGATAATATTACAACATCCTAAATGAGGTGAAAATCCGAGGATTAAAATGTGTCGAAAAACAAATGGAATAAAAGAAACTGATGTAAAAGTGTGGAATTGATGGATAACATAACAATTCACAAACTGAAGCATAAAATAAGCAGAGTGTGGGTGAAAATGACTCGACTGTGGTGAAAATATGCAGACTGAAATATACAAAACTGAAAGTGAAAATGTGTAGCTGAAAAACAAACAGAATAGGGAATAACTGATTTAAGGATGAGGGACTGATGGAACTTATAACATTTTCAGACCTGGTCAATGTGATTTATTGTTATTGTGCATCTTATATGGACAAAGCAGCATTAATGGGGGAAACTCCTGACGGTAAATAATTGTCTGGCTACTGAATCCACCCAACCATGTCACGAAACAGATTCCCTAATAATAAGTGAATTGTTTCCTGGAATAGAGTGGAGGAATCAATCAATAACCCTAAAATTTACCAAAAAGATGTTCTTCTCATAAGGACAACATTGCCTAATCGAAACAGTGCCGGAAAATAATAATGGAACAGTCATCCTCCTCTTACAAGATATTCCTATAATACATTATTCATGCCAGTATGCCTTTGGAAGAATGGAAGAAAGGAGATTTGCAAGAGTGGATGCAAAGGACAAAAGGTCATTCCCTGATTTGATGGTGATGACACATAAAAAAAAAAAAAAAAAAAAAAAACACACACAGACACAGGAAATAAAAAAAAATACTCATGACGTGTTGGTTTAGGGCCGAAATGCGTGGCTGGCAAGACACTGTACACGAGAGAGGAGGGCACAGCTGTCGGTTACTACGAAGCTACTCTGGCCAGTGTACAAAAACATTCATGGTATTGACAATCACGTGGTAATGGTATACGATGACTCCCTAGGCATACTATAGTGTCATCGTCATGGTGCTGAAGCTACTCATGGTCGTATGCAAGAATATTCATGGTGATCGAGTGGCAATGGTATACGATGACTCCCTAGGCATATTACAGTGCCATTGATCGTCATTACCACGTCTTTTCTTGCATACGGCCATCAGTCCAACTCTCTGATGCATGAGTTCACCGGTACACTCATCAGTATTTCACGTGGACTGGACAACACTGTACCGTCATACATCTTTTCGAGTACGTGTGTCATGTCCCTTCAAATGCAATGTGTTTGGGCATCTCGAGAGAAAAATGGACATGATTTTGGATATATATATATATATATATATATATATATCTCTCTCTCTCTCTCTCTCTCTCTCCATGCATCCTCTTTTTTATGCAATTTATGGTGACGACCCTAAGTATTTGATAGCTTTTCTTGTTTTTGACACATTAGAACTTGTTAGAAAGAATATTCAAAACAACAACAATGAATCAGAAACCCAAGTCAAAGAACGGACCTTCTTGTAGAAAGTTTGTATGTCCGGAGTGCGAGGTCTACAGGTGGACTGAGGACTTTAGTGGTGCAAGTCACAAAGGCCTAATGGACCACCCTACACCTTGTGACTTCTGCAAGCTCCGAAAAGAACACTTGCAGGAGATGAATGACTTGAAAAATCAAATTAAAATCTTGCAAGATATGGTAGAAACCCTGAAGGCGGGTCATGTTGGTCAGCGTAGCAGCACCGAGGAACCGTCAACCTCAGAGGAGTCTACTAATAAAATAGTGGCCAAAGAAAGTAAAGAAAATAAAGGAAAGAAAAAGAAAAGAAAGACAAAGAAAGGAGCTAGGCCTACTGCTCCAAGCACAAGTGACCCTAGAGGGTCACAGAGTTCTCCAAATGGGAACTCTGACGGGTTTACTCGGGTGACTCGGCGGAAGGCTGCTAAATGTAGTCATAAACCTCCAAACCCAGAACCCATCACAACTTCCAACCGATATGCACTTCTCTGCTCTGAAGACAGGGAGGCCATATTGGTTGGTGACTCTAGTCAAGGGTCAGGATAGGCACTTTGGTGCAGTAAATGGCACCAAAAGATCTGTCAAGTGTCTTTCAGGAAGAAAAACAAAAGACATTATGAAAGAAGTAGAAAAACTAACAGTCAGTGAAAGCACAACGGTAGTTGCACAGGTGTCGGGTAACGATCTGTTCCTTAGGAATGGAGAGACCGGCAACACTGAAGAGATCATCCTTGATGCCATGTACATGGTGGATGAACTCAAGAGATTTAATAGGGCAGCAGTAATAGGAATTCTCCCCAGACTTGGTGCCAGTTCCCATGCTCTCTCTAAAGCCATTGGGGTAAATGAGAGGCTTGAGGACATGTGCACCCCTCTTGGTGTTCGGTTTGTGGACCCACACAATGTGTTTTATGGGCGAGCAGACCTTTACTTGCTGGATGGGGTGCACCTTAACAAGCGAGGGAAGGAAGTCTTCGGGGACATGGTGAACCAGGTCCTCTACCGTGTAGTTAGATCTACCCATGTGGTCAGAGAGGGTCGTCAACCCAACGACAGTGATGCTCCTGAAGTGACACCCATAGAGGTGACACCACCCTTGGAGAAAAGGGTGGGAGCATCCTGTCAGAATGAGGGAGGTTCTTCCACAGAGGGTACCCCGGTACCTGAAGTGGTTGCACCACCATCTACGGTAGCTGATGCTGCCAACCTTAGCCTGGTCAGCGATGAGCCTTCGGGAAACGTGTCAGGCTAGGGAGTCAGTCAGTTCAGACAGACTCCCTCAGTGTAGTACTGATAAATGCTAGGTCAGTTAGAAACAAATTTAATGAGCTCAGAGCTCTGATAGCAACTGAAAAACTAGATATAATAGCTATAACAGAGTCCTGGATCCATGCAAGTGGAAGGGACTATATAGGGGAATTCCATATCCCTACCTTTAGATTATTTCATAGAGACAGACCCGATCGGGAGGGAGGAGGAGTAGCCCTGTATATCCGAGACTCCCTAGATCCAGTGATCTGCAAAGTCGGGTCAGAATAAGAAGTGTTAGGTGTTGACATGACAGTGGGAAGTGGAATGTATAGATTCATTGTTGTCTACCGTCCACCGCACCAACCCATTGATGATGATTCTAAGTTATATAATGAACTTAGTGATCTAATAAGGGAGAAGATTACCATTATACTAGGTGACTTCAACTGCCATGTTAACTGGGTAGATAAAACGGGAGATGCAGAATCAAGAAGGCTCATTGACTTTGCTGATGAAGCTTTCTTGACTCAGTGGGTGACTGAGCCCACAAGGGGAACCAATATATTAGATCTTGTGTTCACCTCTGAAGATGACCTTGTCTCTAGCTTGACTGTAGATGAGCCATTGGGAGGAAGTGACCATAATATAATTAGGTTCTCACTGCAAGTACCCAAGTCTAAAGTTAAAATTCAGAAACAGAGCAAACCCGACCTCAGTAGAGTAGATTTCTGTAATCTGAGAAAGGGAGTTAGTGCAATGCATTTGAAAATGGGCCAAGGGGTGAATGAGTCCTGGTGCTTATTTCGAGACTGCTTTATGGCACAACAATCAATGTTCGTGCCCTCTAAGCCAGTTGGATCCCTAATGTCCCAACCCAAATGGTTCACACGAGAAATAGCAGCTACAATTAGGAAAAGAAAGGCAGTCTACCGCCAGTTCAAAAGAACTGGTAATTTAGAGATACAAAGTGAATATTACCACCTACGTAGGAAGGTGAAATCACTTGTAGACAAAGCCAAGCGTAACGAGGAACTCCGGATTGCAGCCTTGTGTAAGGAGAATCCCAAGGAGTTTTTTGGTTATGTAAACAGCAGAAAACCAATTAGAAACAAGATAGGCCCATTGCATGATGGGAACGGTGTCTTGCAAAACACCGATGAAGAGATGGCAACCATTCTAAATTCCCATTTCTCATCAGTGTTCACCCGAGAAGATGGGGGTAACATCCCTGAGCCAGGCACTACTCATGAGGGTGTTACCATAGAAAGAGTCCAATGCAGTGAAGCAGAAGTTAGAGACAGAATAGGCAAATTAAGTGTCAATAAATCTCCCGGTCCTGATGAATTTCTTTCTAGGGTCTTGCAAGAGGTATGTAACCAGGTAACCCCTCACCTGGCTGCTATCTTCAATATATCGCTTGAAACAGGAGAGGTCCCATCTGACTGGAAGGAAGCAAATGTGACTCCCATATTTAAAAAGGGAGATCGCCATCTTCCTGGAAACTACCGACCAATCAGCCTTACATCTGTAGTAGGAAAGGTATTGGAGGGTATAGTTTCAGATAGAATAGTAGATCATCTTGAATCATATAATTTATTGTATGATTCACAGCATGGTTTTAGGCGTCGGCGTTCATGTTTGACCAACTTGATTGAATTTTTCCACGGTATGCTTTCTGAGTATGACCAGTGCCTGGCAATAGACATCCTTTATCTGGACTTTCAGAAAGCCTTTGATAAAGTACCTCATCAGAGGTTGATGGCAAAAACCCGTGCACTGGGAATAAGGGGCATGCTTGCTAAATGGATTGAGAATTGGCTGACTGACCGGCGCCAAAGAGTAGTAATCAATGGGGAAGCCTCAAGTTGGGCATCAGTCACAAGTGGGGTTCCTCAAGGTTCAGTTCTAGGTCCACTACTCTTTATAATCTACATTAATGATATAGATGTGGGCATTGTCAGTCGAATTGCAAAATTTGCTGATGACACCAAGTTAGGGTGTAATGCTTCATCATTTGAAAAGGTAGAACAACTACATAAAGACCTAGAGAAAGTAGGAGAGTGGTCTGAACGATGGCAGATGCCATTCAATTTGGACAAGTGTAAAGTGATGCACATAGGTCCAGCCAATCAGAGAGCCAGTTACTCTTTGTTGGGAAGTGAAATTAGTAGTACTGACTTGGAGAAAGACTTAGGTGTACTGATCAGCAGTGACCTCAAATTCTCCAAGCAGTGCCTCGAAGTAGAGAAGAAAGACCAGAGGCTTCTTGGTTACATAAAGAGGCAATTTAGATTTAGAAACAAAGAGATAGTCCTCACTCTGTACAATTCTTTGGTTCGGCCACATCTGGAATATGCTGTGCAGTTCTGGTCGCCGACTCTCAAGAAAGACATTGCGAGGCTTGAGAGAGTCCAGGCTAGGGCCACCAAACTGATCCCATCAATTAAGCACATGGGCTACCAGAGAAGGCTGCAGGCACTAGGTCTCTTCTCATTAGAGACGAGACGCTTGAGAGGTCAACTAATTGAAGTTTTCAAAATCCTTCGTGGATATGAAAACATTTATTATCAGTGCCTGTTTAGCTTACACACTAATGCAACTAGAAACCATGGATGGAAACTAGACTTGAAACGCTTCCGCCATAATACGTTAGGTAATTTCTTCACATATAAAATCTGCAATGTCTGGAATCAGCTACCAGCAGAGGTAGTTGATAGTTCCTCGATAGAGCAGTTCAAGACACAGTTAGACAAAGTTCTGCCAAGCCTGTTAGAGTTAAAGTGATTGTTTCCTCCTTTCCTGTACAAAAATTTTCTAGTCCGGCCTTTTTTCCTCCGGGTTAGGTACATTTCCATTTCCATACTCGCAATGCGGGTGGGAGAGGTGAGTGGGGAGAGCCTTCTCTTTACTATACTTTTCTCTCACTATTAGTTAGCAACTGCTACTACACCTACGGTACCTCCTTGGTATGGGTCGTAAGACCTTTTGAGGTACTACTTGTCCTTGTAACTCCTTGTAACTCCTTGTAACTCTCTCTCTCTCTCTCTCTCTCTCTCTCTCTCTCTCTCTTCTTTAGATGCTCCAACTTTGCTAACACTGGGCTATATACCCCATAAGGAGGGTAATAATTCTCTGGAGCAACATATTCCTCCAATGTGACACCTGTAAAACTGCCATAATCTAGTTGATACGATCTGTTTATTCCTATAGTTTGGAGGAATCGGTAGCATCCACAACAACAAAAGTTTTTTATCTATCGACTTAATGGTGTTCTTTCGTCTCAGTCAAAGGGAATCAATCGTTCAAAGGTTGGATTCCTTATAGTGATGAGCATGAAAGTGTTAAGAGAGACCTGTCCTAGAGTGTGTGTACAGTCACGAACACTAATAAGTATACAGATTTAGTTGAACCTTTGAACAGTCCAATTCACCAACGAAGTCATTCCAATGTAGATTTTATTGTGTATTTATTTACTGACTCTAGGTATTCGAAGCACACCTGAATACTTATTAGTGCTCGTGAGTGTACAGTCACAAGCACTAATAAGTATTCAGGTGTGCTTCGAATACCTAGAGACAGTAAATAAATGCACAATAACATCTCCATTGGAATTACTTTGTTGGTGAATTGGACTGTTCAAAGCTTCAACCAAAGCTGTATACTTATTAGTGCTCGTGACTGTACATAAGGCAAGAATGTTGACACAATGGTTAATACTGTAGATACATTTATACATACATTCATACGTACAGTCGGCGGTAAAAGTCGAGTCGTCACATCTGCCAAGTCATGAAATACAGTATGGAAATATACGCTTCACAGGTTCGTAATATGAAAAACCAGAGCTGTTTATTAATTTGTCCACTGGATATTGTAATTCTGTATGGTTAATGTGTTGGTTTGATCATTATACTTTATGTTATCCTTAAAGAAGCACTGGGTGAGGCGACACGACTTTTGCCGCCGACTTTACATTCATACATACATACAATCACATAAAAATTAATATAGATGTAGATATTGATTAATGCATAGGTATGGTTAAATAGAGATATAAATTGGAAGAGACAAGTAGATAGAGATAGATGGATAGATGACCAGATGGATATAGATAAATAGATAGAGGTAGATATATGAATAGACAGAGACAAAGAAATATAGACTGATAGAAAAACACACATATATATATATATAATGAAAACAAACGGGTGTGTAAACAAACATACGTTGAATATAGAAACCGATTTATTATACAGTACACATTGTAAGTACCGAAGAGAGAGAGAGAGAGAGAGAGAGAGAGAGAGAGAGAGAGAGAGAGAGAGAGAGAGAGAGAGGCACCAGATGGAGGGAAGGAGGGGAATTGAGTGTGTTGGTGATGTAAATTGGAGGGGGACATGGAAAGGGAGGGGGAGTGATGGGGGATGATGGGAGGGTATGGCAACAGAAATTAGAGGAGATACAGAAGGTGTGCCAGGGAGGGAAAAGTAGGGGGTTGACGGAAGGCAGTGGTGATGGATGGATGGATGGACGGAGGGAGGGAAGGATGAAATGGGTAGGAAATGGGGTTGGATGGATGGAGGGAGGGAAGGATGAAATGGGTAGGAAATGGGGTTGGATGGATGGATGGAGGGAGGGAATTGGAAGGGAATGGGGTTGGATGGATGGATGGAGGGAGGGAAGGATGAAATGGGTAGGAAATGGGGTTGGATGGATGGGTGAAGGGAGGGAGGGAGGGATGAAATGGGTAGGAAATGGGGTTGGATGGATGGATGGAAGGATGGATGGATGGAGAGAGGATGAGAGGGATGAAATGGGTGAAATGGGTAGGAAATGGGGTTGGATGGATGGATGAAGGGAGGGAAGGATGAAATGGGGTTGGATGGATGGATGAAGGGAGGGAGGGAGGGATTGAGAGAGGGAGGGAGGGATGAAATAGGTAGGGAATGGGGTTGGATAGATGGATGAAGGGAGGGAAAGAGGGATTGAGAGAGGGAGGGAGGGATGAAATGGGTAGGAAATGGGGTTGGATGGATGGATGGAGAGAGGGAATTGGAAGGGAATGGGGCTAGATGGATGGATGGAGGGAGGAAGGGAGGGATTGAGAGTGGATGAGAGGGATTAAATGGGGAGGGAGGGAATGGTGATGGATGGATGGAGGGAGGGAAGGAGGAAATGTAGAGGGAAAGGAGGTATGGAGAGAAGCAATGGGGAGGAAGGGAGGGAATGGGAATGAAGATGAGGGAGGGAGGGAGGAGGGAGGGAATAGGAAAGGAGGGAGGAGGGAGGGGAGGATGGCATCTTGAATAAGGAAAAAATACCAGGTGGAACATTCGAGTATAATTTGCAGGGAAAAAAATGTGGTGAAGGAGGAGTAGGAAAAAGAGGGAAAAAAATGAAGGAAGATGAAAGAAAAAGGGAGAAAGAGAAAGAGGATAAAAGAGGAAGATGAAAGAAATAAGGAGAAAAGGGAGGAGGAAAATAGAGGAAAGGAAGACGAAAGAAAAAAGGAGAAAGAGAAGGAAGAGGAGCAGAAAAAGAAGGGAAAGATAAAAGAAATAAGGAAAGAGGAGAAGAAAGACGAGGAAAAGAAGAACTCAAAGATACATAGAGGTGATTGTGAGCAATAATAGATAAGTTGAAGAAAAAGAATCGTGCTGAAAGAGATGGAGGTGAAGATAATATATGTGATTATAGTAGAAAAGAGATAGAAATAGAAGGATAGCTAAAAAATAAATAGGTAGATTTGACATAATGGAAAGTGAGAAACAGACAGACAGACAGACAGACAGACAGATAGATAGACAGACAAACAGACAGACAGACACACAAACAAGCTACTATTACTACTACTAACACCACCACCATCACTACTACTACTACTACTACTACTACTACTACTACTACTACTACTACTACTACTACTACTACTACTACTACTACTACTACTACTACTACCCTCAAAACATCTATACCATTACCACCACCAAACACCACTAACCAACTTCACCATTACCACCATTAACATCTAAGTACTGTATCACCTCCACCGCCACCATCACTATTATCACCAGCACTAACACCATTATCACCACTGTCACCACCACCATCACCATCATCATCACCAGCACTACTCATAAAGCGATTACCCAACCACCCACCTCTACTCATAATTATCACCACCGCTAATAATATCACCACTGCCATCATCAACACCACGACACCTAACACGAGCGACTCTGATCTGGGTGCGACTCTGATCTGACTTAGGGTGACAAAGATTCCGTCATCCAATACCCTGGTCGGCCGAAAGGGAAGGGGTGTCTGGTTACTGTGAGAGAGAGAGAGAGAGAGAGAGAGAGAGAGAGAGAGAGAGAGAGAACTGAATGAAGGACTAAGAACTATCGGTTGATAGGATTAATTCAAGGAGTTCAGTTTCATTCACTTTCTGAAAAACTTTTGATCGTGACAGCATGTGTTATGGCTAAAATTACCTTCATTCGTCCCTTGGGTAGCAAATAGATATCTGTATTCAGCGAGAGGGAAGCCCTTTGCATTGAAAGAGGCTAAGACAGCAATGTTGATAACCTAAGGTCGCTTCAGTTAATGCATTACGCTCAAATGTCCGAAATTTTAAAGATGGATGAGCCTGAGAATGTTCAAATATGGTTCACACCGCTATAATAGGAGTGAACCGATTCTCTCAGTATTTCATGCACACAATTGACCTGAAACACTCTCCCGTCAGTCATTTCTCCGCCTTACTACGACTTACCTTTCTTTAAACGCAATGTGGCTAGGGATCTCGAACGAAATTAAATTTATTTTGAACCTCTCATACTCTTTCATTTCATTTCAGAGATGAGGACATTGAAAGGGCACCATGCCTTTAGTTTTCATCTTCCTCAATAAAAAAAGAAGAGAGTTTCTGCTTGGTACCACAGCATAATATGTGTGAGGCCCGTAGAGTTACCGTGAGCTACAGTAATAATTCTTAATTAATGGGCTAATGACGATACCAATTCGAACTTAATAATATTCAACGAGAAGTCAGGATAATACTTTTTTGCAAGCAGTGAACACGGTCATATACAATTTTTAATATTTCTAATATAGCGACTGCATGAAATATTGTTTTTTACTATAAATTCCAGAATATATTACTGATTTAGGGGAACATCTGTTGGGACTGAAGTGAATGGGTATCGATTCCTAAGAACTATGTCAGGAAACAGAGTACCAGGCTTAGTATCTGAGTAGGGGATGTGTTTCCTCCCATCGACTGGAGGAATCAGTGCCCCCCTCCCTTCCTCCAAATTTCCCCAATATGAGGATGCTTCCATAATGTCAGTGTAAATTTTATCCTGTAATGGGTACAGTACAAATGGTTTTATCAATTCTCTCTGGTCTGGTGACACACTTGGAGTTTTGTTATCACTAACAACAGAGAGGTAATTGTATTCCTCTGAGAGTACTTGTTAGAATAATCAAGTTACCCTCCTTCTGGAATCGAATTCAATGCCGACGATTGTGAAACAAGTGAGCTGCCCACTATAAGGATGATTCCTCACCACTTTCACAGCCTCTGACAATCCGAGAAGTATTTAATCAATGACCCTAGACGATATTAAAGGAATAAGGCAAACTCCTGGAAAGAGAGAAGGTTTATTAACAGGAGAATATTTTGGTAGTGAATTGGAGGTCTGTTGATTCCCCCAAACTATTCCGGGGATAAAATACCTATATGTTTCTTATAGGGGATCGGTTTCACGGCATCGTTTGAAGGAACCAGTGATCTTTCATTTTACTGTTAAAAGATATTGATTTAACCTAAGGATGAATGAAGACCACCTAGGCCTCGAAAACCCTGTAGGGAGGAGGAGGGTGAAGATGATAGAAAGGTGGGACAGCCAGCACGAAGGAAATAGAAGGAAAGGAGGGAAGACTAAATAAATTGAAAGGGAGTGACTGGGATTCAAAGGGGCGCCAAAACCACATAATTTTGAAAAGCGGGTAATTTTCCTCAAGTGAATAGGGATCTATGGTGGCCTTAACCGACTGACACACACAAATACACACACATATAAACACACACTCAATTTACATGTTTCTTTCACTACAGCACACACACACACACACACACAAACACACATATAAACACACACTCAGTTTACATGTTTCTTTCACTACAGCACACACACAGTTCACATGTTTCTTTCTCTACAATACACACACACACACACACACAAATGCACACACATATAAACACACACTCAGTTTACGTGTTTCTTTCTCTACAGCACACACACACACACACACACACACACACACACACACACCGCGGGTTATTTATTTAGCTTGGCTCGTGCGGCTAGACAGACACCCCGCTGTGCCCCCGCTGTGAACCCGACACCAAGCTATTAAACCCAGCGGGAGGTGTGGTCTGGTCTCAGCGGGGCGCCTCCACCAGGGACTGAGCTACCCCGCTGTGCCTGGTGAGGTATAGTGACCTGTTGACTGCTACTGGTGTATACTTTATAGATTAACAGGGAGGGACGGGAGAAGGGGAGGAGGGAAATGGATGTATCGTGGAGGTATGGGAGGTATAGTGACCTGTTGACTGCTACTGGTGTATACTTTATTGATTAACAGGGAGGGAGGGGAGAAGGGGAGGAGGGAAAGGGATGTATAGTGACCTGTTGACTGCTACTGGTGTATACTTTATTGATTAACAGGGAGGGACGTAAGAAGGGTAGGAGGGAAGGTGATATATTTTGAGAGACACGGGAGTACTGAGGAAGTATACAGTGAGTGAACTAGTGACTGTTACTGATGTTTGTACAGTATACTTTTAAATACTTTATAGATTAACAAGGAGAGTCGGACGAATGGGAGAAGGAAAGGGTCTCGAGGGAGTAACAGAGAAGCGGGAGTGTATGGGGATTTAAATAGGAGGTAAGCAGAACAAGAGTTGTAAATTAAGAACAAAGAAGAATGATCGAAGAAGATAAATTTGTGATGCAGAGGATAAGGGAAGGGGAAATAGAAACAGAGAAATAGAAACAGGGTAGTAGTAATGGGTTTGATCCTCAGGTGAGGTAACTATTTTATTATGGAGAATATAATGGGGGATGCAATGGTAAAGAGGAGTATAAAAAGGGATTAATCAAGAAGGAAGGGAGGAAGAGAGGAATCAAAGGGGCATCAGGAGAGAAGAAACAACATCATTAGTGTGAGAGGAAGGGGAATATTTAATGTGCCAGCAGGAGATAAAGTGTTACGTGGGCAGAAGGATAAGAATCAATGGAGAACAACAGGAACATGAGGCAATATATAGTCCCCGCTGTGAAAGGTGTGGTACTGATCTACTTTAGGTTGAGGTTTTTCCCTGATCCCAAACTTATATTACCCATTTCTACTCAATCCAAATATCTACTTAATCAGCAGAGTTTCCCTAAGTCTATACCTCTACCTCCCTTATTCTTTAAACATCCCTAACCTATTTCTTTGTTTATATCTCCCCTCTCGTCTTTCCTGCCTACCTTCATTTTCTCCACACCTGTTAGACAAAACCTCTGCTAGATGAACTCGACGGCAAAAGTCCTGTCTGTCGCCACATCTGCTAAGTCATCAAGTGCAGTATGGAAATAAATATGAGCTTCACAGGTTCGTCAATCGAAAAACCAAAGGTTATTCTTTTGCCCCCTGGATATTGTAATTATTCTGTATAGCAAATGTATTTGTTCGATGATTATCCTTTATGTTTTCCTTCAAGAATCGATGAGTGAGGCGACAGGACTTTTCTCCCCGATTGTACATATGTGTTTGTCTTTTGCATATTATACTCTAACATAAAGAGGATTATTTTAGTTGACTTCATCGTGAGCTTCCATGTATGCTGTATTTTGTTGACCGGAGGATGTCAAATAAAGCATTGCACAGTTTTACACTCATCGGGAAGGACTCCGATGCTGCCAATAAAGTACCGATGAGGGATGAGGGAATTTAGGGAATTAGTAGGGGAGAAGGTATGAATACCGAATTTATAGAGTAGTGCACAAGAAAGGAATAGTGAGATTTGAGGAAAACAACAGCAATATACGAGTATATATTTATGGAGGAGAAAACTACTTGTAAGAGAAATACCGTAAAAGGGAGAACGGAAGTAGGGATTTGGTGGGGAAAAGTAAATAGGAGGAAAGAAGGAAAGACTGGTGAAATTGTGGAACAGTCAAAATCACAAGTCCTGCATCAGGTGAACGAAATAGAGCCATTCGATTAAATCTTATAAATTAGTATTATTGAGACTCAATTAATAGAAATCATAATATTTCAAGGCCATTTTATTCGAAGGTCTTGTACAATTATTGTTGGATGTAAACTGTGCGTATGTAGGAAAATAGTGATTATATGGAAAAGGGAATGGGAGAAGTCTTTGACGTAGAAGTAAGGCAAGGAGTGAATATTTTAGGAGGAGATAAAGAAGAGGTACCGTAGTAATGATGGTAGTGAGGAATCCAAGATATGAGTAGGGAATGGAAAAGGCATGAAAAAGAAAAAACATTACTATAGGTTGAGAATATTTGAGGATGAAAGAAGACAGCCATAGGCCAGCAGAACCCTTTAGGATGAGGGAGGAAGTGACATCAAGTTAGTGTACTCTTTATGTTGAGCGTATGGAGATGTAGAGAGGTGAGCAAAGTGGAGACAGGGAAGAAAAGAGGTTAGTAAAGTGGAGACAGGGAAGAAAAGAGGTGAGTAAAGTGGAGACAGGGAAGAAAAGAGGTGAGTAAAGTGGAGACAGGGAAGAAAAGAGGTGAGTAAAGTGGAGACAGGGAAGAAAAGAGGTGAGCAAAGTGGAGACAGGGAAGAAAAGAGGTGAGTAAAGTGGAGACAGGGAAGAAAAGAGGTGAGCAAAGTGGAGACAGGGAAGAAAAGAGGTGAGTAATGGCAGAGAGAGAGAGAGAGAGAGAGAGAGAGAGAGAGAGAGAGAGAGAGAGAGAGAGAAAGGATGCTCCCTGTTGTTGTGACCAGGTGAAATATTGCAATGTTAATGGCTGCCGGAACACACACACACACACACACACACCAAAGGAGGTAGGGAGATGTGGTTGTGATGTGCTAATATCTGCATGATCATGAAATGTTTCTTAAAATAGATGATCTAAGCTGGCAAGATTAGATTAGTCACACCTCTGCCAGTTAAATAAATAATCATTTCAGTAAGGTTAATGAGAGACAATAATTTTCATCTGCCCGATTTTTTTTCGTAGTTTAAAGTCAAACACAAGACACAAACTTGTCATATTCACGACAACTTTATTCTCAGAGCCAAGAGGGAAGTACTGTGTTGGTAAATCTGGAGCAACTAAGCATTGGGCCACCATTTCATTTACTATAATCTGGTCTTGTTTTCTGGCATCTTTGGAGGAATTAAGGCGTTCTAATCAAATATACCAAAGGAAAACTGTCCTTATAACTATCCAACCAATGAGGCTACAGAACTTTAGACAGTGATTACTGTTTACTGTGAGTGTACTCCCTACATTCATAATCTCGTAATACATATATTTTGGACTAGAAACCCGAAAGTAATTAATGTATTTATATCCATATAAGTAACAGCCATACTGATTATTACACATTCAAGTCATTTATAATAGAGTATATAGGTTACTGTACAGAGCATTTGTTTGGATAATCTCTATGAGATAAATTAGGAGGCAACTGATTCCTTCAAACTATGCCACGAAAGAGATCCCACATTAGTAGCATTAAGGTCTTCTATTTCCTTGCAGAGTTTAGAGGAATCAGTAACCATCCAATACACCAACAAGGGACTATCTCTTTAACGTAATTTCCACACATCGAGAGCAGAAATTTCAGCCGTTTTCACGTCCCCTAGAACCTTTACATTGTTTAGTAGAGACAGATCTATTGTAGAGGGAGTCACACTATATTACTTCACCATTTACATGTTCATTATGTATGGTAGTACAAAGTCGCGCCGGATATTGCAATATTTTACTTAATTCATAGTTTCCTTGTAAGTAAAGATAACTGTATCGATCTTGGGGTATTTTGGAAAGCAACAAAGCCGCTTGGCTCATAGATATACAAGTCGCTTTCAATAGTCTTGCAGTACCTTCGAAGGACACGGGCAAGAAATATTATGAGAAGCTTTAGCTGTTGTTGGTTTACGTTAATTTGGTTCATAAGATTCCCTCAAATAGCTCACTTTCATTCACAACCTTTGATCGTGACTCTCTCTAAGCTCTCGATCCCTCGTCGTTACAAAAGTTGAATAAAGGACCATAGGCCAGAATGTCCATGGTGTTGACGATGGTGTGGTACTTGTACGATGACTCCAGAGACAAACAACAGAGCCATCGTACCACGTCCTTGTTAACACCACCGATATTATTGTTTACGACCCCAAGTCAAATACCATGGAGAATTTAAGATCAAACTCATGATGATCTACCCACTTTGCTTTATATTGTGGGCCAGTTTGGTGTAGTGAAATCTGTTGCCCTGCTTTGTGACCCCTGCCTGTGACCCTCTGCATTCACCCCCTGTTTATATGTGATTTGCTTTCCCCCTATTCGCTGCTTGACTTTTGTGTTTGCACGTCTCTCGTTCTCTTCATGTCTCCTATTCTCTGTCCGTTCGTTGCTGTAGGATTGTTTCAAGTTTTTTTTTCCTTTCTCCTGTTTTCTATTGGTTTACTGTGTCCGTTTGTTTCAAGTTTTTTCCCTGTCTTCTGTTCTGTCTGTTTATTGAGTTTGTTTAATTTTTTTGCCTTTCTTGCGTTCTTTGTAGGTTTCCTGTTGTCTGTTCTTCTTTTGAATTTAGCCTGTCTGCTTTTTTCTGCCTCTTCACATTTCTTCACGTTTCATATTTTGTGAATATCGTCTATTTTCATTCTAATGCAATTGGGATTAATAGTTTCGAAACATATATACATGTGACTCAAGTAGGTAACACTTAAGCCATGTTTTCATGTACAGCCTTGGCTGATAGTGCTGGACCAGGGTCCAAGGAGTGTTGGAGAGCAACTGAACAGAGTTCGAAAAAGTAAGTCTTCTAATCCTCTCTCAACGTTGAGAATGGTTTGGAAAATTCACTTGTTCGAACTCTGTTCAGTTGCTCTCCAACACTCCTTGGACCCTGGTCCAGCACTATCAGCCATGGCTGTACTCTTATTGCAGTTTGATTTGATAAGTGATCACCTGCTTTCAACACATTAGAAAGTACTGCTAAACTTGGTCATGGCATCATGTTCATCTGACAAGTAGCAGGAAGCAGGAAGTTGTCACAACCTTCTCGTTGCTCTTCACTAGAGACCCTATAGGGTCTCTACTCTTCACGATATCCTAACTACACCGACGCGCCTTGAAAATATACTCATATCGTCGCCAACTTATAGCATTGAAAATACTTTACTAAATAGTGAGTGCATAAATAAGGGTGTCTTCATAAAGTGTGACAAAATGGAACAGTCAACACCTTCAAACTCCCAACAACTTGAAGCCTCACACAATAATCTCTAAGCCTTACAAGATATGTTTCTGAGAGCCTACAGTCCCGACCCTGAGATATAACAAACATGTTTTCTGAAGTCACGCCATGTGTATCAACACTTTTGCCCTCAACTGTCCTGTTCTTATACCCTTCAGTTATCTCCTGTTCTATGCTTAATTTCTGGTCTCTGTCTACATGGCATAACTCAGCAGGAATAATGAACAAGACAGCTCCTTAATATTATCTAGTCCAGTAGCGGACATAATGTTGCTATTCTCACCTCCCGCCTCTCACTGATTCAATGATTTGAGTCGCTAACATAAAGGTGGAGAAAATCGTATGCATACTATTGCGTTGTTGCCTATAGAGGGTGAGCATAAAGTACAGACTAAAGATAATGAACCTGTTCGCGAATTTCAGAGTACGTTAATAAATTATCACAGTTAAATTAAATGGTCTGTATACTCTTTGGGCGGCAAAATGCATAATTACTATTTCCTATAAATGATGCCACGAAACAGATTCCATATTATTAACACTGAGGTTGTTTGTCTGTTGTCTGTTTGTTTCCTGGAATACTGTATAGTTATGAGGAATGGGTCGCCCACCAATAAATTCTATCATCAATCCATCAACAAGAGTCTCCCCTTCAAGATAAAGGTGTTGGCACAATACTTTAAGTCCGCGAATTCAGCTTCGTATCTTTCCCGAAAACATACTCTGGCTCCGTGTCCCTGAGAAAAAAAATAGTCCCGCTAATGGTGATGATAAGAGCTTACTAATGGTGATGGGGCTAATTTGCAGCATTGATTAATTAAACTCCTGGCACTAGCAGAGGGGTTAAAAGGAATGGGTGACGGTGAAGTAGGAGAGGTGTGATAGGGAAGAGAGAGAGAGAGAGAAAGAGAGAGAGAGAGAGAGAGAGAGAGAGAGAGAGAGAGAGAGAGAGAAGGAAGGTAGAAATGATATATAGAGAGGGAGAGTGGGACGAATTACAGTCACACCAGAGGGATGGAGGGAGTGATGTTGGTGATGAGAGGTAAAAATAATGCAGTAGGAGAGAGAGAGAGAGAGAGAGAGAGAGAGAGAGAGAGAGAGAGAGAGAGAGAGAGAGAGAGAGAGAGAGAGAGAGAGAGAGAGAGAGAGAGCATAGGCAGACAGACAGACAGACAGACAAAGAAAGAGAGTCACAGACACACAGAGACCCAAGAGAAAAAAAGTGGTAGAAAACGAACGAGGGACACATCCTGACCGACCTAGCCTAATGAGTGAGTACATTAGTGGGGATCTGACAAGCACACACACACACACACACACACACACACACACACACACACACACACACACATCATGAAGTGGGTGAACCTGCTTTTGAAGGGATGGGGCCAGCTGTCAGAAATGGTGTCAGGCGTGTCAGTGGTTGGTGTCATGAAGTGTTATCAGACTTTTTATTTTTTTTAATTGAGAAAGATGAGGGCCAAAGGGTGAGGGCCCGCTTAATGTACTCATCTGTGAAGTAAACCGATCATGTCCAATTTTGTTCGAGATACCCAGACAGACACATTGCGACTGAAGGAGCTTAAGTAATAGTAGGCTTATTCTCGTGTGTTTGTTTCTCATGTCTCATCGTTGACTGTATCATTTCAGTAGCCTGTATCTCTTGTGAGGTCAGGAGATTACTGAATGAGGTCATGAACTTGTTGGTGCTCCATATGTGTCGCTTGATGGAGGCGGCAGAAGAGCTTCAAGGCATTGGTTGCTTACTTTCTATCAATCTAGATGACGATGACATATTTGGGCTGATGGTGTCAGGAAGGTGAGCAGTGTCAGATGGATGGTGCAACTTGGTCGGTGTTAGGTGGGCAGGTTATGAAAGTTGAGTGTGTGGTGTTAGCTAAGTGGGCTGTGACCGTTAAGTGGGTGGTGTCAAGTGTGTGAGTGGTGTCAAGTGAGTGAGTGGTGACAACTGAGTGGGTGTGACAAGTGAGTGAGTGGTGCCTGTGGTGACATATGAGTGGGTGGTGTCATGTGAGTGGGTGGTGCCTGTACGATTTCCGTCAGGGATATATTACTGGTGGTCTTCTATTCTGTGACTTGGGTCATCCTCTATATTGAACTTTGGTGGAACTTTTAGAATTGCCCTAGCCTAGATATATCAAAAGCTTTTGATAAAGTCTGGCACAAAGCTATACATTCCCAAGTACCCTCCTACTGTTTTTGTCCTTTCCTCTTTGCCTTTATCTTCGATTCTTTTTCTGACCGCTCTATAGCTGTTGTTGTAGTCAGTCATTGCTCTTCCTCTAAGGCTATCAGCAGTGGTGTCCCTCAGGCTTCTGTCCTATCACCTACTCTTTTTTCTCTTTTCGTCGATGATCTTCTGAGCAGGATTTCTTCCCCAGTCCACTCATTTGCCGATGATTCCACTCTGCACTACTCCATCTGGTTTGACAGCCTTCCATCCCTGCAGTTCCTCTCCATATCACGTGATAATGCAATGGCACACATGACTACTGATCTTTCCCTCATTACTGATTGAGACAGAGAAAACTTCGTGGTTTACAGTGCCTTCAAAAGACAGTTTCTTCATCTTTCAGCTCTCTCTGATCTTCCATTTGACTATCCCTTCTTCTTCAATGACACATAATGTAATCTATTCTCTTCTCTCAATATTCTTGGTGTTTCATTATATTACATTCTCTCCTGGAGAGATCACATTACCTCTCTAGCAAAAACCGCCTCCAAGAAGTAGGATGTGTTGCACAGATTTCGTGAATAGTTCACCCTCACGTAGTCTCTGTACAGGAGTCTCATCCTCCCTGTTTTGAGCATGGCTCACATGTGTGAGATGCCTTAACCTTCGCAACACTCCTGGACAGAGTAAATAAATAGCTTTTCGTCTAATCAACTCTTTCTTTCCCTCTTAATTAATCCTTTCTCTCTCTCTCTCTCTCTCTCTCTCTCTCTCTCTCTCTCTCTCTCTCTCTCTCTCTCTCTCTCTCTCTCTCTCTCTCTCTCTCTCTCTCTCTCTCTCTCTCTCTCTTCTCCGCAAAGTGTTGCATCACTAATACACTGAATATTGCTCTTCTAAGATCTCAGAACAACACACAACATTCGTCAATGTACTCAGTCTTACCGCTATTTTGTCCAACCTCCAAATGCAAGAGGTAACTGATACTCGCAGTTTTAACATACATGACTGGCCAACTCAGGAACCTTCTACGACCACCATCCATCTTTCCTCATTACTACGACCTATGCTACGACCTATTAAACGTAATGTGTCTAGGCATCTCGAAAGAATTTGAACATGATTTTGGATCTCTCTCATTCTTTTTAGTTCACATGTAAGGACATTGCGTACTTGCCTCTTCTTCCATATGGGATAAACTAATATTATTGGGTGGGAGGTACTAGATGACCATGGGGGACCTGTTTGGTGGTTGGGGATATTTTTCTTTTCATTGGAGTTTACTTGATAATATGTCTTACTGAAGGCGTTGTAGAAGGTAAGAAGTATCTGTCCACACCATATCAGGTAACAGTATGGCTAACCTCACCACACCTCATCATATTATAATTGACATCTCCTGATCTGACCTGACCTCACAGCATCATACCTGGCTTCACCTTCCTTGACCTCACCATATATGTTACACTATAGCTAACCTCACCCCCCTTGATCGGACAATCTCTGGCTTCACCACAATTGTATATCCATTCTCTACTTCTCTATTTGGCTTACCATACTTCACCATTCATTCACACAACCCTCCGCGTCTCACTTTGCCTCACCCTCACCATGCCTATTTAGCTTGACACAGTTTACATTGCAAAAGGCTGATGTTACGCAGCTTCCATGACCATTCCTGACTTCATACAACTTACTGCCATCTCCAATGCCTTATATCATCACCATACTAAGCTTGTCCTCGTCACAGCTGACTTCAAGTGTTTCAACATTTTGCACAGGGAGGGAATATTTTAAAGACTTGTATTGCAAATTTAACTTACATATACAGTAGATACATAGGTATTTCATTGTTTGTGATTCTTTCTGGTCCCTTACCGTTATTTGTTTTATAAGGGAGATCCTTGGTACAGCACTAATAAATAATTGTATCCACAACTTCATTTTGTACTCAGCCCCGTATTGAAGACCAGCTAATGCTTTTCCAGGCTTCTGTTATTCGTTACTATACAGACTAATTGATCTACTGGACATGTGTTAAATGAAAAGTTCTTATGATATTTGTATTTGTATATACTGATTATGTTTAACGAAAGATGAATTGATAAAACTCTGGTTGGCTGAAGAACAAACGAAGTACTGTAGTGTTGCGCATTATGAGTTAGTAGCACAGCCCTGACGGAAGATACTTGTCACTCATCGACACCTTGTAGCTATTACCCAGTATTTTGTTACTAGTGCCTGCTATATCAAATACTGACATCTGTCTGTCTTTGGCAAATCTTACTGAGTGCTATGGAACTTGATATTGAGAGTAGCCGAATATCTTCCACCTGGGCTGTGTGTAACTGCATCTATTACAGTGTGTGCTTCAGTGATTCAGTCCTTATATAGGAGTTCTATACTTGTTTAAAGGGACTATCTCCTGACGTTTAGTTGGAGGGCTGCTGATTACTATATGATAACCGCGAAGCATAATCCCTATCAGTAACATTAAGTACGTCAATTTACTGACATACTGTAGATTGGAGGAAACAGTAGCCTCCCCAATATACCAACAAGATATTCTTCCCTAAGGCTTTGAAAATATATGTATGGGGTATGTTGTGAACGGTGACCACGCAGTTACCGATCAGATGTTGGCAGAGATCCTGAGTGAGAAGTCTGACAGTATGATTATTCTACTACGCCCTATCAGTATATATATCTTAGTAAGCCTTGTCACGTTACCAGCAAAGGAAAGCTATCTATTCCTTTAAATTTTACCACGAGACGTATGTACAGTACCTCCTTAAACCTAACTTCGGTAGTCTGTTTCTTGGTACGTAAACCCTGTAGAAAATGTAGCCTCCAATTCGCAGACAATACCATAGGACCAATGGAATATGTATATTTTCGGCAGCGTCAGTAATAGCGTTGGTAGTCACGAGTCAAATTTCACCGATAACTCTTACTGCCATGATATTTCTTTCGTTGTACAGTCGCAGACTCAAGTTTTGTCGTCTCTCTGGTATGAGGGTGAAGTTTGGGAATGATGTTCTCGTGAATGAGACGTGAGTACTGCTTCTGTTCGTCTGTAAACCATAACAAAAAAATTATCTGAAGAAAAAATATCAAAGACAAAACAATAAGTTCTCACTCACGACAAAATTAATCCCAAAGTTCACCCTCATATTAGAGAGATGACAGAAAATACGATCGCGACTATTATGTTACTCTTAGGGAGTGTCGGCTACTGTATACATCTACCGAAATGCCTCCTATGATATATGGAACTGTAATAACCTCGTCGGGAAACAAACATACCACCTTGCAAACAAGATCCTGTTTATGATAACTACACCACGACTTCTACAACCCAGATTGTAAAGTTATATGCGTTACCAACAGAGGTCAATGTAATCGCCTGCCTGTTGTGCAATATGCGTGTAGTTTCCACCATTCACGTATGAGTGTTGAACATAAGTTAGTCTTGGGTTCCCACGAGAGCCATGATTATTTTGAGAAAAGTACACAAAAGCTCCACAAAATGCTACGGGACTACAGTGATCTCTGGTATTCAGTGACACGACTTTAATCTGACTATACGAATATCCTTCTGCATAAAATGAGAAAAAATTGGTGCTTCCTGAGATTTAACATAAGGAGCGGCTTTCGCTACTATGATGCAGTCTCAGAAATAGGTTTGTTTTGGGGAACCTCAACGTCAGAAGGAACAGTAGAGAATAAACTTTCTTACGACAATACTTGTTTGATACTGAGAAGTTGAAACGTTTAAAATAACAATGATGTTTGTATCAACGTATATCCTACTCTTTCTACTATTTATGATGGAGCATCTACCATTCTCTTTACTATCATTGTGATTAATATTAATGCATGAATATCATAATTATTTTCAGTATTGTAATTATAATATATTGAATTTTAACGATAAGAAACTTTTAATACACATATCATATTCTTAACGGTTGCAGTTTTGCAAAGTCAAGCAATTAGCTATAAAAGTTTGGATTTTATTGAACGAAGTTTGTAACCTGGAATACCCCGTGAACCTAGAATATAAGGAGTTCGTATTCCAAGTACCCAGTACCGGCATTCATAATATCCAGGGACACGGACACTTAATGCTTAGGATGTGTGGGTAAAGGAATAAAATGAATAAGTATGATTTCCCTTTAAGATAACACTATATGCCGAGTTATTTCACATGGATAGGATTGGTGTGTGAGTGATCATTATTGCCAGTGTATCGAAATCTCCAGAATGAAATAAATGTGCAAACTCACTGATGGCCTACACACTGGAATATTCTTGAAACAATTCCCAGTTTTTTACACAATGACCTCAGATTAGTTTTGTCGTCGTGAAACAAAACATTTTCACTGCAGTGTTATCTAGCTCATTCCACCATGACACGGGAGTCATTAGGAAGCGACAGGGTGCTCATGTTTGACAGATTGAAGGAGGCTGCAGGAGCTGACTTACTGTGGTGGTTCCTGGTACACAACTCCTGCCAGGTAAGGCGACAAGTGAGTGCCCGCGACAACAACAGCACTGCAGTATCTCTCCCTCACCAATACGATCGCTACTGACGCGTCGCCTTATTCACTAATCTAAGGCTGTGAAGTTTTGCTTACAGTTTCTCTTGGGAAAAGAATATTAGTTATCCCAGTGGGTAGATTTCAGAATAAACGTAGGGGAAGAATTTTATATAAGGCGTGTTTTGATGGATAAAATGCTATATAGTCATGTTCCTACAGATATCTTTCTGTATATGGAAAGATATTACAGTCTGAGATGATGTAGTACGAAATGAAAAGGAATGGTAGGAATAAAGACAAGGAAGAGTCTGTGTTTCTTCATGCAAAGACTCGCGCGAAGAGCTGGTGGCGCGGCGTCGAACTGATTGACAGCAGTGTCGGCGAGAGGGTGTGTGTGTGTGTGTGCGTCGCTCCGCTCGCTGCCGCAGAGGGAGAGAGGCACAGGGTGGCAGGAGAGAAAGAAGGAAGGAGACAAAGTTATTGTGATAAAAAATCAAAAGATGAAGCAAGGAACACACATATTATAAGAAAGAGTTACGGCGGGAGCGAACAGAGGTAGCAAGAGAGACGATTGGCTGGTGAGAAAAGAATCGGTGGGAGAGAGAGAGAGGGAGTAGGGAAGAGCATAGAGAGAGGTGTAGAGAGAGTGAGAGAGAGAGAGAGAGGGGTAGGGAGTGGGGCCGGGAGGGAGGTGGTAGAGGGGAGGGCCCGGAGCTAGAGGAGGTGAGGCCGAGGCAGCCGGGCAACCAGCCAGCCGCGCGGACCATTCAGTGAGAGGAGGTGGTGGCTTGCGCACGTTGGTCATGGAGCCCCTATGGAGCCAGTTCTGATTACAAGTTGTGTCGCGGCTTTCCTTCTCTATTTCAACACGCTCGATGCTGAGTTCGCCTACGATGACAGGTAAGGTTTAGCGATGGGTCCGAGGCTGGGCAGGCAGGACAAGACAATGTCTAGTGCTGGTGATATGGTGTGGTGGAGTGAGGCTGCGGCCCGCGATGTGAGTTGGGCTTGTTTACATAGAGGCCGACACCGGGCGGTCAGGGAGGGAGACGGACTCGCCGACTGCCACCACCACAACTCGCAGGACACCGCTAAAATGAACTACATGAAGCCTCTCGCAGGATACCATATATCTTCAACATAACGTACGTGGCATGTTGAACACTATGCATCACTATAGTGGACCACTCTGGGCAAGAATAAACATTCCTAAGACACCACCAAGTATCAAGCACTGACAAGATACATGAAGACACAGGTTACTGCAAGACAACAACGCACAACACGAAACCTTGGCAATACAAACTGGGTTACTGGTCTGGTCTGGGTGGCACTGAGGAGCGGCACTCTGACTGGTGCCGCCTATGTCGCGCCGCGCTAGGTGACACTACTCAGCGCTCAGCGGCAGGACTCCCGCCCACCCCGGCAGGTCAGTCTGTCAGCGCCACCCACACTCCAGGCCCTGTGTGTGTCTGTGTGTGTATACGCCCCACTTTCCGCCGTTCCACTCCACATTATTAGCAAATAAAAGACCGGAATCCGTTCCCGAAAGAGTGGCAGCAGTGTGTGCGCCAGGCGTCCTTATAGTTTGGCAACATTCATAGCAAAGTGTCAGAACTTTTGACGGGAGGTGTCACTGAAAGAATGATGACCCTTCAGAGAGACGGTGGGAGACTCCTAGTGGCCCGGGTAGTAAATCTTTTCAACAGACGAATACTTTATCAGACGTGTGTGCTAATTATGTATAACTTTATATACATGTACCTGTATGTATATATAAATTCATACATATAAGTATACATAACCCGTATATCAGTCTGCAACGGTCTTCAGATCATGTTATGGTGTTCAAAATAGGAGAGCTGACACTAGCAACAAACGTCAGGCGCCTTGTGTCACTGGACTTTGGGAACGTTGCCGACACATGCAGGGGCAACTCAGTGAATGACGTGTGAGCAGAAGAGCGGCGGGGGAAGTGTGGAGTGAGAATCCCGTAGGGTGTGGCCGTGGCTGGTGAGGGAGATAGAGGAGACAGCGGCGGCGACGGTCAACGCTTCCCGACTATCATTTATTCTCCCTCTTCACATCCCAGCCACAACGCTCATCTCCTATTACACATCCTGCTGTGGATCCCTGAACTTTACCACAGTAGCGCGGGCATTCTGAACCTTGTGTAGTTGTGTTTTTCTAGCGTTTAGCGCTGACTTGTCCGGCGAGTGAGTGATGGAATGAAACTGGATATGAAAGAATTTGTAATAGTGATACTTTGGTTGACCTTTTCCTGATCAGAAGAACTAATATCACACAGAAATATTCAATGAAAAATTATAGATAAACTAATAATTAAATTTTGTAAGATATTTGAAAATATTTTTGAACAGCAAAAAATATATAATTCCATTTGTTAGAAATGAGCGAAAATGTATTTCCGTATATTTATCTTGGCAACCGATTATTAACCGAAGCAGCGGAAAAATTTGCAAAATAATATTCAGTTTAATTATTTGAAAAATGTTCCCCCAGCGGACTGAAAAAGTGAAACACTAATATTGTGAAATAAACTAATGGCCGTATGTAGTCTACTGAAAATAAAATCAGCAGAAAAACTTTTGTGTTATGCATATATGAAAAAGTTTAAGGATTGTTATGTTTTTGAAAATAGCTAACAAAGCTGTAAGAAACTAGTATTTAAGATATTTTGTCTTGAATATTTTGCCCTGCATTAATGATGGATGCAACAGTGCTTTTGACTGCATCATAATGTCGCGGTTCATTCCAACACTGTATTTCTTGATTGAAACCAGATAAAACATAGATTATTCTACTAACCATTATTGAAAATACCTACCGTTCAGAGTGATATTATGGAATGCAGAAAATCATGAAAACAATTACGAGAGAAGAGAAAAGCAAAAAGTGCGGAATAAGGTGAAAATACTGAAAAATATGAGGTTTAACAAATGCAACAATATTCTGGGGATTAAAGTGGTGGCAGGGGGAACACAACAATATAGAAAGGACTGTCCGTGCAAATCTCAGTTCGATAAAGTCTGAGAACAAAATCTTGCAATAAGTTTGAAATGGTACATTGTTCTCTGTAAAAGAAAAACTGAAATGATATAATGAAATGCAATGATGTAGTGAAACATACAGACATCTTGCCGAGTTACCGTGAACCGTGAGTGTGTGAAATACAAAAGAAGTGAATAAAGTACTGCATAAATATCTGACGACTTATGCCCCAAATATAAGAAAATGCCCAATGCGCCTGCAAAAAATGCTTATAAAGAAAGATGATCGGGAAAGAGGAAGGCCAAGTAGGTTGCGCGGCGAACACGCAAGCCTGATAAGAGTGAAGGACTGCGTGCTGTGGCAGGCTAACCATAGGAATAGGAAAAATCTTTAAGCGGAATAAGGGCGACAGTGCAAAATAATGAGACAGAAGCGTAAAGATGTGCTCAGGAGGGTGTGAATGAGAACTAAGGCAGTGAAGAGGGTCGAGCAGCTGAGCTATGTGACAGGCCTTACTCCACCACACTTAAATTATCAACTAGTGTTAATGTTGTTGTTTGCAAAGTGTGAATGACAATTGCCGTTCCACAATATTAATCCCTAGCTGTGTGTGTTATTGAAATATAGGCAAGCGGTATTAATGATATTTAGATGATGGTGAGAGCACTATGTTAGCTATCCCATCCACTCTGCATTATTAAATCCATCAAAGGTGAAAGGTAAATATGTTTGTCGTTCATCAATCCACAAGATTAAAATGTAACGTCAGTACAAAGTTACCTGAACTTTTTCATGCTCATCATCCGCTAAAGTTAAAAACGAGCCATGTGCGACCAATCAATATATATCGAACCTACACGCTATGAACAGACAGACAGAGACAGACAGGCAGACTGACACATGGACGAAGGTGAAACGCACACAGTAGGAAACACGCACATAGGATATTTACGCCAAAATCACCAGCCACCTTCCATCGTGGCCTAAACTCGCCCGCAGTTCCACTCCCGAGTTACAAGTCCCGGCGGAACCGATATTCATAAGAGATTATAAGGTAGTTCTTAAACGGATTGATGCTTATCAGACTACGCTTGGCTTATTTAGGCAGAGAACCACAAATGAATGAGGAATACTACGGTGCGGCCCCAGTGTCTATTTCAATCCTTGTTTGAAAGTTTTGTAAAAGATTTTAGGATTTTCATGTCAGTGGAGCTCTCTTGCTTAGTTTGCCTCTCACGTGTACCACACTACCGATACAAAAGTGTCTCTCTGAGTCCTGATATTATTTACAATGAAGTAGATTGCTTTTATAGATGAATTTTCGCACCAACATTACCTGTCGGTAATAGCGCAATATTCACAATAATAAGAACGACACCAATATGTAATACTAGTATTGTTACTACCACTGCTGTTACTACTATAATTATATACTAAGCATAAATTAATAACAATGGAGAACCATCATTATCATTTAACTTAATACGACCAGAACTTTTATTACGCTTTCATGTGACAGTATTGTTATTTGTAGAATAATTATAACTTGTAATGCAATGCGTCTGTTGGTGTTGACAGTGGTTATATTTTCACACTCAATATAGACATAATTTCTTGTGTCTACAGCTGTTACTGTGTGTTGCCTCGGGTTTAAATACCAACATTCATTTATTTGCCATTGCTACTGTCATCTTGTTTACTAATCGGACATATTTTTGATTGTGTAATATTTTTCACTTAATGTCTCCCTACTACTACCACTATTTCTATTATTAGTACAACTGTTATTACCTTACTTAATACTCTCATTTTCGATTGACACTCATGTAGCGTTCAATCTATTTTGCGTTCAGTTGATTTATCCCGTACTACTTCATATTTGTTCAAAGGTTTTCATTATCTACATATTACCAAAAGTCCCGTCGCCTCGTCCAGTCAGATGATGCTTAATAATATTTATGCCGTTGTTTATGGTCAAAAATCCCATCTGGAATGTAGGGATGGATCTTTAAGTCAAGTAGTGAGGCGGGTATGTCTCATTCACGAAACTCTGTCTAAATATCGGAGGTAACCATGCCACAGACAGACATGACTCTTTGTGATGACTGTAGCAGGGTCGGTGGTCTTAGTGGGAACCATTTACAAGTCTGAATTCAGATCGAGGAGCGAGATTATTAAGGGTTCTATCCCCTTTTGTGGGCGAGATGGATGCATTGTTTTATTCCTCCAAGCTCTATTATGAAACGAATCCAGTATTAGTAACCAGGCAGTCGTCTGTCTGTTTCTTGGCACACAGTAGTTTGGAGGAATTAGTAGCCCTCCAATTTACCTATAAGAGATTTTCCCATTGAGTATGTGTCGCTTGTATTATTTTCTACTTGGTACTGTTTGGCGTCAGTTCCTTCATTTTTATCTCTACACTTGTAAAACAAAAATCTGACCACTTATTGGTACCGGAATTTGTTTATACACCATGAGTGTCATCAGTAGTATTAGTGAGAGGACATAATCCATATCCCTTATTTACATCACAGTCTTACTTCAGTATTATTTTTCTACTACTACTACTACTACTACTACTACTACTACTACTACTACTACTACTTCACACCTATATTGATTACGGTACTGATTTCATCCATCTTACTACTGTCACCATCATTAGTTCCAGTCTACTTCTTTAACTGACCATGATATTGCTAAGCCCACTACAACCACCACTCATTCTATTAACACTCACGACTGCTGTACTCCATTCTCTTTTACCTGGCGAGAAAATATGTACCAGCTCCCTTATTTAATATATTGAATTTTTCGGCAAATGTAATACAACTCAAGAGTAATCTACCAAATATTTATACACAACTAGCTACTTGAATGTACGAAAAAAAAAAATGTGTCTATGATAATAATGACTTAAAAGGGAATCGGTACATTTCCGCCAGGATAAAAAAAATAAAACACGCTGTAGGCTAGTAATATTAACACATACGGTACAGCCTAATTTTTCGCTATCACAACAACACATTCCTATCCCGGAAATAAGACACCCTCGCCACTTATCCTGAAGTATCTCATGGTACAGGGAAATAACCTAGAAGACGATAATTATGCTGTGTAGATACGGACAAATAAATTATTGTAAGCGCCAATGACCAAGACAGCGAGAGAGTAAAGTTAAACGGAGTTAATTTCACCCCCCTGTATCCTGAGAGACTTGGGAATAATGAATGCTTCCCTCCCACCGTCCGTCCCTCCTTCATAGCACCATGTGGCCCATAAGAATTATATAAATGCCATTAACGTCCGGAGGAACACAGCGGGAGACAGGGGTAATGGCAGACCGCTCACTCCCTACCCGATGCAAATAGTTTATAATTGAAATGTTATGTTTAGGGGCACGCAGGGGCAAAGGGGCACAGGGTATGATTACGGCCATAGTTGACTATCGTGTGCCGTACTGTTTACCATCGGTGTGTGTGTGTTTGCTTGTGGATTTATCTGAGGTGCTTGTATATGAATGTTTTTACTAGATATTTTGTCTGGAGTGGATATATTTGCCATGTGTATGTTTGTATTGAATTTAATTGCGATGTGTATGTCTGTATGGGTGTTTGTAGTGTATATAATTGTCGTGGGTATTTTTGTAGTGAATATATTTATCTTGGGTATGATTGCAGTAGATATGATTGCCGTGGGTATGTTTGCAGTAGATATTATTGCCGTGGGTATGTTTGTATTAGATATATGATTGCCGTGCGTATGTTTGTAGTAGATATAATTGCCGTAGGTATGTTTGTAGTGTATATAAATGCTGTGTATATACTTGTACTGGATAGACTCTATGTATTTCGTTGCTATCACCGAATTAGTATATTTCTAGCGAGTCAGTTTTATTTCGGTGAACTTGCCGTCGAATTTGTAGCGAGTATGTTTATTGTGTGTGCAGTAGCCTATGCTTATAATGGTTATGTTTATTGTGTTTGCAGTAGCCTATGCTTATAATGGTTATGTTTAGTGTGTGTGCAGTAGCCTATGCTTATAATGGTTATATTTCTTTGTGAAAGAAGGTATATTCGTGATTAAACCAAAAATAGTGTGCAATTTTGTTGTAGTAGTTTTTCGACACAAGTAGATTAGAGCAAGGACAGAGAGGCAGGATATTTACGACTTGCATCATTCAGACAGACAGACGGTAGACCAGAAACCTAATCAGACAGTCAAAGACAGCAGTTTAGACGGATAAGCAAGAGGATGTGTGTGTGTGTGTGTGTGTGTGTGTGTGTGTACTCTATTTTCATGTATGTATCTCCACGTTTGTACCGTATATGTGTGTACCCGTATTTGTACCCTATATGAGAGAGAGAGAGAGAGAGAGAGAGAGAGAGAGAGAGAGAGAGAGAGAATTTATCTGTACAGGACTACACACACACACCCTCAAATAAATAATTGTGGGAGTATAAATGTTTGCCTCTAATATTAATTCATAAAAAACAACAACAGTCAATTGCCCCACATTTATTCACCCTATGCAGGACTTTTGATGGTGCTGTATGTGTGTATGAGTGTGTGTATGATAGTGTACATTATTACATGCATGTGTGTGTCTGGATAGGCTATGTGTGCATATGTGTGTTTATGATAGTGTTCATTATTATATGCATGTGTGTATGTACAGTACGTATGTGTGCATGTGCTTATGATAGTGTACATTATTATATGCATGTGTGTGTGTATGCTCGTGTGTTTATAATAGTGTATATTATTATGTGTGTGTGTGTTTATGATAGTGTACATTATTATATGCATGTGTGTGTGTATGCTCGTGTGTTTATGATAGTGTATAGTATTTTATATGTGTGTGTGTGTGTTTATGATAGTGTACATTATTATATGCATGTGTATATGTGCATGTGTGTGTGTGTGCATGGCTACATACATGGGTGAGAGGAGGGCGAGGAGTGGAGAGGGCGGCCCGGCTACCATTACCCTGTTTTACGAGACTCGATAATAAAGCAATTGGTACTAATAACCGATTCCCGGTGACTACATTGGTTGTATATGTAATTGACCGCCGCAGCTCACCTTTCCGAACGGTGGAGGGGTGTGTGCAAGAGAGGGTAGGGGTGGAGGGGTGTGTATGTGCAGGAGGGGTGGAGTGGTGTGTGCAGTAGAGGAGGGGTAGTAGTGGTGGAGGGGTGTGTACAGGAAAGGAGAGCTGTGGTAGTGGAGGGGTGTGTACAGGAAAGGAGAGGGGTGGAGGGGTGTGTGCAGGAAAGGAGAAGGATGGTAGTGGTAATGGTGGTGGGGTTGAAGGGGAGGTAGCCTAGTGGGGTTACAGAAGGCAAAGGGGGGGGGGGTGTATATCTGGTGGGAGAGGGTGTTGCATGGGGGAGCTAAAGTGGGAGAGGAGGTGATGTTGGCGGTGGTGTGTTTTTACTGTGCTGATGATGTATACGAGAGCTATGTGTATGTGTGTGTGTGTGTGTACTGGATACGAGTGAAGTATGTGTGTGCATGTGTGTGTGTTGTGGTAAAATAAGGAACGAGTGTGAGTGTGTGGACAGGATAAGAATGAAGTGTGCGTGTGCGTGTTTGTTGTGGTAGAATAAGATCCGAATGTGTGTGTGTTTATGTGTGTCGGGTCTGGATAAGGTCGACTGTGTTGGAATAAGTTCGAATAGGATAAGTACGAGTGACATGTGTTTGTTGAATGTAGATAGTGTTCGTGTGTATGTATGTATGTAAGGGATCGAGATATATAAATGCAATGTAATTTTGTTTAGGGTTTGGTTACGGGAGCATGTGAATTGAAAGGGAATGCTCTGGTTGTGTGTGTGTGTGTGTGTGTGTGTGTGCTCTTAATGATAAAAATAACTAGAAAATTCGTGGCCAAGGAGAAGAAATATCATATTTAGATGGCTTCATGACAATAGTTTTTCACCGAAATCATGTTACATTTATGTAGTTGTACACTTTAAACATAATTCTTTAATGCATTTTTTAAAGCCTTAATAAAACTGTACATTTATTGTTTTTGCGTAAGACTTACTGTATTAGAAAAGCGTTCCGTGGATTCAAATTCTTTGGTATGGTTAGGACAATAGCCTATTATTTCCTGTAGTACTCGTGCTGCTGTATCCTATATGTTGTGGGTTTGCCTTTGTACAGTAGTTGTCTCTGTGAATTCATTTAGGTATACCTGTTTGTGACTACATTTATGAACTTGTATAGAATCTTTAGTTTGTAGATTTAGCAAAATTTTAATCTTGAAATTATCGAAAAGCGGGCCAAGTGTGTGTAGCCTAGTTATGATCAGTTTCATTCTTTAAAATATAGGAAAGCGGGTTCCCTTGGTATTGTTGTGCGCTTATTAGAGAAGGTTGAATTAAACCCATTGTGTAGTTCTAATCCACCGTAAGCAAGCGAATGGAAAGATGTAACTGTTGTAACTCTACGAGAAAACAATGCAATATGTTTGTGTTGGTATATCGGTATCTCTTTCTGCATAAATTCTTACGCTTGCATCCAGCCTAAGTAGCGCTTGATGAGATTAACATATATTTACGTTTCTCGCATTAGGCAACATAAAAATTCTAACACAGTCTACATAATTATACAGTACACCTTTTTTGTCCTACACTCAAATGTATCCACGACTCACATTATTTGTTTCATGTCTTCACAATTCGGTATCGCCGCATGGGATTGGAACCTCTGAATGATTTCCCACTAACACGACCGAACACCATATATTTTAAAAAACCATGTGCTGTCGGCGGCTAAAGGACTTCTAAAAGGATAATAGTAAGGATAATCATCGAAGAAACACATTTTATTCATCCTGAAAATTGCAAATTCCAGCAGGCAAATTTATTATATTCTTCTCTGGTGCATCAGTTCACGACACAGGACTTTTGCCGCCGACTGTACGTGCGTTAATCATCGGAATGAATAAGTGAATAAGAAAATAAATAGATGTCCAGTGGGAATTTTCCGAGCATGAGAGCGTTAATCATTAAATAACAGCTGCTGACTTTTTATCAGATCTGTTTAACTAAAATCAAACTTTTTTTCGGAGGGAGGGATACTTGACGTCCTGAGGTTAAGAGGATATTCTCTTGACGGTAAAATTGGGAGCTACTCATTATCCACACTATGCCACGAAACATATCCCCTATTAGTTAGTAACACTGAGGTCGTCCGTTCCCCGGCATAGTTTTTAGAGGGATCAGTAACTCGCCTCACAAATTAACCAACACGATATTCTCCCCTTAATTAAGAAACATTTCAGTTAACTCACAGAGCTTACGTTTCATCGCACACGTTTAGACTCATTAATCTCCTTTGGTTAACCTGGAAGCAAGGGTTATCATCTCATGTAATATATTTAGACTAATTCTAAGCAAATTAATATGCAATGAAAATGCCTGTACCTTCAGTAGATCTAAACCCTAAGGTACTGTACTGTTGGAGCGGCCGGCTCTTCTACTCCCTTCTCTTGTTAATAATAATTGTAAACTTTGAGAATAATATTGCGAATGAGGCGTGAATATTTCTATTAATCGATATTTACGTACTGTACTTTACAGTAGATATAAATAAATAAATAAATAGATTAATAAATTAGACCGCATTTCATTTACGACAACAGAATTCTCAAAACCTTCACCATCTTACTTACCCGAGAGCCGAGCGACGTGAGGGACTTTAGAGGTGAACTGTACACCGATATAAATAGTCATGCACCCTCACCCGTACGGATCACTTGCCCTTCAGGAACCGTGATACAGTCATGTCCTTGACCGTGTGTTTGGGTGCTGGCCGTGTGTGTGTGTGTGTGTATGTATACATGTGCGCCTAGGTGTGTGTGTATGTGTGTGTGTCGGTGGGGTTGACGTGTGGTATGAGTGAACATTTTGGAGCGGTATAAGGAAGCGCTATGACGTGCTAAGGAGTGACGTTACGGCGCTAATATCCCTTAACTCTTCTCATTTTTTGACGCGGTAGGGAAAAGGGGCGGCTGTAGGTACCCTCCCCAACAAAAGATAACATAGAGGATAATCATGCATAATTACACTATCCAAAGGGCATATTAATATTATACTTCTCTGGTGTTTCAATTCATGAGGCTGTGAAGCTTATGGTCGCTATTGTAATGTGGTTTATGATTTTGGTAGAAGATGAGGTGATTGTGTTTTAAAAGTTGGTGGTATAGTTAGTTACAATTCATAATATCTAACAAAGCCAGTACGGATTAAATGGAGTAAGCTCAACAGTATTTTCCTTGTTCGATGGCTTACCGCCCTTCATTATTATATCATTATGAAAATTAAATCCGAAATTGGATGGGTAAAGAACAACACCATATGAGAGGGAGCCATTTATTGAGAATATTTAGTCACTGCTTGCTTCAAGACAGAGAGGAAACTTTACCAATAAAGGCTCCTCCTCATACGGCATTGTTCTTTACCACACTCGTCCAGTTGTGTTACAGTTCGACGTCGTATGTTCATCAGTATGTAAACAGTGTAGAGACTCGTCGTAGGCAAATAGTAGTAGCCTAGCCTAGCAGGTGTTAACGCCATTTCATGTGTCGTGGGTGGGTGGGTGGGTTGGGAGTCAAGGATTGCTACTGTACAAATGATATACAGGAAGAAATATTATCTGACGGAAGGTATATCGTTGTGGAAATAAATAATATCTACCATATTAATTCATCGCTGGTGTGTCAGTTTGTTTAACAATGAATTGTACAGGAATATGAACCAGGTAACAAGTTTGAGATGTATTGTCCGTCAGATTTCTTTCACTATTACTTAATTAAGAACTGGTAATGTAATAATTATTCTCGCGTCCCTTAATTAAATGGTGCTGTAACATTACTTGTCTGACATTATTATACCATCGCCGAGATATCTACTTCCGTCCTGCCTCTCATGAAATTATAACATTATGCTGCATTTCGTGTAATATGAATAATATTTATATAATTAATATGTGTGAATCGTTCTGTTTTTATAAATGACAACTGATGTGCATTTAGCGTGATAAATGTATGGTCTCGTTATGCTTTCGCATGTTGGAAAAATTTATTAGAACCAGTAATGAACATGAACTTGAAGCGAATGTATTCTCTCGTCAACCCAGATGTCAGTATGTATTCACTTCAGATTTTCTGTATGTGTATCATTTAAAGAAAATATCATTGTACTGATATACAAAAGGTTAAATGAAAGACTGTGATGATACTAAAGTACTGTACCTGTATTATAATACAGACTGGCTAAAACTAACAGCAATATCAGACCATCTTTCTCATAATATTATATGCTGTCGGTAGCATTCTTGAATAGTAAGTACACTGCGAGTTTGCAAAAATTTAACATGAAAGCACCTCTGCGGGGTAGGATAATAATATTATAGATGCTAAGGCGACATCTCATTAGACAGCATAGTCACAAGCAATCTCTAAACCATATTATCTGCTTGCACTATGTTTGTGTTATTATTACGCAAATTATATATCTCCGTCAATAGTATCTGAGAGGGAGATGGAACTGAAGGAATCCTTTGAATACGGGAAGGCGTTGTACACATTCAACTGTGTTATTGTTGGTGAAGCAGACTAAAAAAAATTAATACTATGCAAAGCATTACTCGTGACAGTCCAACTGCGGTCAACAGTTCTTTACCACCCAATCAATGACCTAACAGTATGAAACTTGGTATTAAGCCTGTCATCTTCACTTTCGTTTGATAAAGAAGTTCTCTTTCCGTAACTGTAAATCGTTTCCAAACGACAGGTCACTGCTATGAATCTCCCACTAATAGCCTACACAGAAATGAGCTTAAATCGAAAACGTATGGGTGCAACAAAATGCATCGCGGCAATATTTGGAGCTGTACAATACAAAATAGCTGGCAGTAGTTATTCATGATTCCTAAAGTTCCGATAGGTGGTGATAACAATTAATCTCGACCATACATTATTGGTATGGGTTTTCTGTTTTGAGTATACATGGTACAGTTGGACACATGAATGGGTGGTACAGCCCAGGTGAAAGATACTTGTCCCATTTGAGTAACCAGTGTCTATTATCAGGTACTTGCTTTTTATTACCATCCTCAATACTGACTTCTGCCCCTGATGTCTCCTATTTGGCACTAAGGAACTTGATATTGGGAGAAATTGACAATCTTTCACTTGGGCTGTACCACCCATTCATGTGTCCAACTTTACCATACAAATGAGATGAACACCTGTAAGTGTCAGAAGAGTGAGTTTGTAGTTCTTCCTTCAGGGTATGTCGCACCTCCTCTTGTGCCCACAATTATATCGTAATATGTGACTACCAATCTTCTTATAATTAAGATAGAAAATGAACACAATCTCTCTCTCTCTCTCTCTCTCTCTCTCTCTCTCTCTCTCTCTCTCTCTCTCTCTCTCTCAGACACACAACTAGATTAACGCTCTTAAGCTTGGAATAGATATAATATTTTGTACATTGCAAGAGAGAGAGAGAGAGAGAGAGAGAGAGAGAGAGAGAATATACTGTTCAGGCATTGTTTGTCGTCGATTTGAAGTTCTCTAAACTGTACTTAGAAACATAAAATCTCATCATAGGTTGTATGTAGCGGGGACTAACTACAGGAATCACGAGTCTTCCTTTCTCTGACAAAATCTCACCCTCTGAACTCGGTGTCAGGAGACGGCGTGTGTGTGTGTGTGTGTGTGTGTGTGTGGAGGCGGGAGGTTAGGTTATCCTTGGGCCATCACGGGAACGGGGAGGATGTCACGAAGTCGCCATTGACGTCCACACTCTGGGGGAGACGAATAAAAATAACACAGGGACGGAACTGGTGATGGCAGAATCTTCCTTTCCCAAGCAGAACCACAGTCTCGGCACTCAATCAGATAATTTGTCCATTTTAGAAAACTCTTGCTGATTGAGACGCCTTAACCAAACTTCTTGAATATAATGTTATTCGTTTGACTGTTAGAGTTTATTCTAGTCAAAAATGATAATCTGGAGTTAGTCACATTACAGGTTTAATTAAAAGACCATAATACTGGTTAAACACGGGTGATTAAGATACAGTTCCGAGCAGCTGAAGGGGAAACACTGCCATAGTCATCAATGTATAGGCCTACTTGATTTTTATCGATTCGAATTATCTGCTTCTTCTTCCAGTTCCATATAGTGGTGATGAATGTAGTGTTGAGCATAGTGAAATTACCATGAGGAATATAATCACCTTCTAATACCAGTTAATGTTTCTACAGGCACCTACTGCTTATAGACAGAGGCTTAATTAAGGAGTATTTCCCATTTATTTGCTCAAATTGTATTGTTACTCTTTAGTATTGTAGTTCTACTTTGGAATGTTAAAGTCGTCTGGAGTATATTGTAATAACAAAAACAACACTTGAGTTCAGCAAATATAAAGCACCAATTGAACTGAATTAAAGAACGCACGATATATTTTTGGATAACCCTACATGTAAGACTATCAAGCCTAAGAGTGAACATAATCATGCAGACTTCTGTATTGTTGTTTACATTCAATCCATTAGATGTGGATTTGGAAAGAAATGGTCATGCCAGCGGTCTCTGTATATATTGTATTTTAATTAATATATTTCTTCATAATAATATTCATGTTATTTCTTATTAAGGGTAAATTTTTACTATTCTACACTATGTTTTCGTGACTGATATACAGATTTTGTTGAATAATACTCGGGCATAACGAAATGCGGTAATTACAGTGCAGTGATAAGAATGTTGTGTACGAATTGGACGCTAATTAATACTGTACACTATAACTTCAATTTTCTGTTACAACCCAAACCATGGATGTAAACTGAGGTATAGGCTAGGTACTGTACCTTCTGTCCTGGGAACAGTATAGAGAAATCAATGGCATTCATTTCACATAACTCGGGTTAAACGAAATAAATACGGTAAAGGATTAAGTATGTTGTGAGCGTATTGGAACTTAGATTGTTCATTTAATGCTACACAACAGACCATATAAGATGATGTATTCTCTTCGTTGGCACACCATAGACGAATCATCGGCTTTATTGTTAACATTTTAATCATTCCAGGTAAATGAAAAATAAAATTATGGCGGAACGTTTTTTTTTTATAACAAATTGCTGGTAATCGAACAGACCGAGATATAAAGGGTGAAATTGCGGCTACTGTGTCCTCCAAAGTGTATCACAAAACAAACTTCCAAATTACAGATACTGTTTTGAAGCACAGTTGGGAGAAAACAGTGGCCTCGAATTCTTTGACAAAACTGCAATACCTTCAATATAGTAACATACTCTTGTGTTATGTTATTGTTTAATGCCTTGTCTGCTGCCATTAGTAATCAGTGTAGTCGGTTGGCATTTGGTGCAGTAGCTTATGAGCAGAATATTCATCATCCATATATGACATTAAAACATAAGCCTGGCTAGAGATCTTATGAGAACCATGTTTGTTATATGAAAAGTAGACATACACTGAACTAACAAGCCATGTGATTACGGTGACCTCTGGCAGTAACGGACACTACACTATATTAGATATTGACTGTACTCTTACTATACTGGGGCGGGTTATCAAGTGGGGATGTTTAATTCACTGTAATAATTGCCAGCCACAACTAGATGACAATATACCTACGTTAACACTCATCGTGGATTTCTAATGCCGCTTGAGTCACAACTTCGAAATTTTCTTGATGTAGCCTAATGGTAACAACACCCTTCCGTAAATGTTGTTGTTTGAACGTGCGTGCTTTCCTGCCTGTATTTTTGTGTGTTTGTGTGTTTTTTTTGTGTGTTTGTGTTTTTTTTTTGTGTGTGTATGTGTGGTTGTGGTTTTGTTGGGAATATTGTGTGTGTGTTTTTTTTTAATTGGGAATGATGTGTGCATATACGAGTAGCCTATGTGGTTTGTCTATGTCTATATATATGTGTGTGTGTGTGTGTGTGTGTGGTGGGAGTGATGTGGTGGTGAGGGGTTGTGCTGGTATGGGTCAGTGTTCGGTGTGTCGGGATGTTCCCTTCTCATTTTAGGATAAGATGTCTGGCGTGATATTATGGTGGAGTGGAGTGGAGTGTATTGGTGGTGCTGTGCGTGTAGAGAGGTGTGATTCAAGTGTATTGATGAGGTTCGGAGTGGAGAGGAGTGATGTGTGGCGTTTGCAGTTACGATCAAAACTCCTGCATCAGGTGAATATAAGTGAGACATTTAGTGAATCTTATGAATCGATATTACAGAAACTAACAGCTGCTACAGTTTAGCATCTTTTCTCGAGGCCATTCCTTCGAAAGTGTTCCAAGACTATTATTGGGAGTGACTGTATACCGCGACAACGAGGGTAAAGGTTTGGTGAGCTGAGAGAAAAGTGTTGGGAGGTGTGAAGAGGTGACGTTGGTTATTGAGAGGTTGGGTGCGATGTGGTGGATGGTGTGTGTGTGTGTGTGTGTGTGGACTGGGAAGGGAATGCACTATGGTTTGGTTATAGAAGACGGACTCAGCGTGACAGTCCACTGCTTTTTCAAGACTGACAAACATTGGAATGGCACGGACTCGATCCAGTATTTCTTTTATATATAATATTATATTATACCTATTTTGTAGTATTGCATTTTCTGCAAAATATATTAAGGATTATATTTATTTTATGCCGAGCATAAAATATACAGTACAGGAATTCAATCTAACACGGTCAATTTTTCACGGGACCGCTACGCTAATTTCAGTGATGTGTTGGGAAATTTTTATATAATATACAGCTCGCTGCGACGTTTAAAGCAATAATGTTACAAATAACGCTATGAGGGAGTTTCCGTCGTGATCCATCGATTTTTTTCCCCTGTGATAATGAGCGGTCGCGTTTGGGTAATTTTAAGTTTTTACGAACACCCTGAGGTGATGTATAGAGGCTCGTTATTTCGGTGTTTCTGGATTATTATTCTCGCACGCACCAGCGAATTCACGCAAAAATTATTAGATCGAATTTGAATTTATGAAACGAGACGAAAATATGAATAGAGTTTGATACTAAAGACACCATTGGAGTTTAGATACTTAAAGATAGATAGATTATTTGTGCTTAAACGTTCCAAGAAAACAAAAGATCAGATTTGTTTATAGACAAATTTACACTAGCTAAGTTGGTGATTTAACGTGTACAGGCAACGCAAAATTATCGTTCCACCCGCTTAACACACTATTCTGAAACGCAAACGAACCATATTGGCAGGATGGATACTTATGGTGTTAAGGCAAATTTTAGCAATTAATATTATTATGATCACATGAGGTACATTAAGTGCTGTAGTACCTTGTGCGTTGTTAACCTTACCTGGCCACGGATCTGTTTGGGAAAGTTTTATGTTTCGCTTATTTTCATGTCCATCAGAATCCCAGAGTTTATTACTTATTTCGTGAACTGTACAGCCATGGAATAGGGCTAGATTATTATTATAGTTATTAGTTTTATAGTTATTATTATTATTATTATTATTATTATTTTATGTTATGTTATTTTATATTATTATTTCTATTATTATTATTATTAAAATTAAAATAATAATAATAATAATAATAATAATAATAATAATAATAATAGAAATAATAGTGATAATAATTATAATAAAATAATATAATAATTATAATTATTATTATATCAAGATAATTATAGTTTTATTATTTTTATAATAATAATAATAATAATAATAATAGTTCTGAGTGTATTTTTAACTGAAAAATACAAAGTAGCTTCGTTTACGGTTACTTTCGTTGAAAATCACTTATAATTGTTTCTGGATTTCTAGGCAGATAGGATTAACAATTGCCGTAACCACCAACAGGGTATCTGTGCTTGTATCCTATGCTATGCAGTATGAATTCGAGTGACTTAAACTTTTATAGCGGCAAAGTGGAGACTGTTGATTAATCCAAGCTATTGCCTACCACAAACCCGATAAAGACTTCCTTGTTAAATAAGTACTGGCTTGTGGCACAGTGGGGATAAGCAATAGTAACAGAAAATTGTCCTTGATCATATTATTTATATATACTTGAAATATAATTTAGTATTAAGGATGAAATTGTGGAAGCACTGAATCAAATCAAGTAGTTTTTCCTCTCATGACAGTTGGGAAGCGTTCCCTACTTTGTCTAACAAAATATATCTTAAATAAGTCTGAAAGAAAAAAATACTGGATTTTGTCTGTAACTCGAGCTTTTCTACCTTTCACGTCAGTATATGTTGCAAAGGAATAGATATTTACAGCAATGGAATGATTGAAAGTACGATACTGTATAATGTTGGGATACCTATTTAGTATACCTATATAGTATACCTATATAGTATACCTATTTAGTATACCTATATAGTATACCTATATAGTATACCTATATAGTATACCTGTATAGTATACCTATATAGTATGCCTATATAGTATACCTATATAGTATACCTATATAGTATACCTATTTAGTATACCTATATAGTATAGTGGAAGATGCAATGCTGTTTATGTGTTAATGAAAGTTCTTTGGCGTTAATAAAAAAATAAGTAATATAATTTTTTTTTTATAGGGACTTATGAATAGAAAAGCAGTTTGACAATAGAGGATGTTGATACAAAATATAATGCTTAACGACAGTTTTCCTATTCTCTGGGATTTGTATACCAGGATTTGTTCACGTGTGTGTGTGTGTGTGTGTGTGTGTGTGTGTGTGTGTGTGTGTGTGTGTGTGTGTGTGTGTAAGTAACAACAGAATAAACTTGATATTATGTTCCACTAAAATTCATCCAGTTGAAATTTTAAACTCACAAAATGAAGTTTCCTGCTCTGGATTTGATGACGCTTCATGTATTTATCCTCGAGAACTGAACTAAGGAAAGGAACGAAACATGTCTCCAAATAATTATAATTGCGAGATAATGGTAAGGGGATAACCTCTTGTTGGTCAATTGTAAGACTAGTAATTCTTCAAAACTGTGCTACAAAACAGTTCCACTTCTCGCATACTGAAGTAATCTATTTCTTAACATTGTTTGGAGGAATCAGTAGTCCTCCAAATCGGCCATGCAGCTATAAGAAAGTGTTCCCTTGAAATGGAGCAAGAATTTACTCGTGACTTGGGGGCTACTGATTACTTCAAGCTCTGCCACAAAACAGAACAGACAACTAAATTTTGGACATTTCGTTTCTTTGCACAAATCGGAAGAACTAGTAGTAATCTCAAATTCACCTCCACCACACGACTTCCTAATGAATGAGAGCCTAAGTCAGAAGAGAGTTTGTATACTGTACTGAATGTGTGAAGTAGTAGGACGTGTGAGTTGGATGACCTGTGTGTGTGTGTAAGGAGAAGGAGGGTAGGGAAGGTTAAGGTAAATGTAAAGGTGTGTGTGTGTGTGTGTGTGTGTGTGTGTGTGTGTGTGTGTTACGGATGGAGAAGGGGAAGGAAAAAGGAGGGTAGGGAAGGGTAAGGTAAAGGTGTTTGTGTGTTTGTGTGTGTGTGTGGAGGGAGATAGGGTAAGGGAAGGATGTGTGTGTGTGTGTGTGTGTGGTACGTATGGAGGGAGAGGGGGTATGAGAAGGATGTGTGTGTGTGTGTGTGTGTGGTACGAATGGAGGGAGGGAGAGGGGGTAAGGTAAGGGAAGGATGGGTAGGGAAGGGTAAGGGTTAGGGCCATCCATGTCACCCCGCCCCGCCCCTTCCCATCCATTACACTGTATTCCTCCCTACGTCATCCACCGCAGCCTCTGGTAGTCGCTCACATCACATTTTGATCGCTAAACTAGACATTCCTTGGAGTTTTACAGGTCGACCAACTTCATTATGATAAAGTAGACTTGTGATATTCCATGTTTAGCGTAGTAAAATACCACTAGGCTTGGAATATCACGCCTTATTTTCAGTATATTCGGATAAGCATAGAGCAAGATTATCTCGTCCCTAGCTTGTTTTAGTCCAACATCACGAATATTTCCTTCCATTACTCTATTGTTAGTGACAGAGTACCGTACTAACACGAACCGTAAACTGTGTTGTTGCACGTGTAGTCGAGAGGGGCTTTGGCTATCCGCGTTGTTACATGTTATACTGTACACGTGTTAACAAGATGATGGATGGAAGGATATTTTCGGTGAGGCTTTAATTTCGGCTTTGTACTTTGGACTCTCGGAATGAATCAATATCCAGCACACTCAGACGAAAGCAACACTCGACTTTTAATTACTTCTTTTTAGTGTGCTGAAAGAAATAGACATGTGCCTCATACCTCATTAGTGGGTTGAAAGAAATGTAGACGCCTCAAACCTCATTATTACAGTGACCAACAGCTATTGTGGAACATCATTTTTCGTGGCCGTTTCATTGGAAGGTGTTGCACGAATACTGGACGTGACTGTACAATTGCTAGAAAATAGAGATAACAGGACAGTAAGCTCAAAGGAAGAAGTAGGAAAGTAGAAATAGTTGAAGAGAGGAAAGGTATTGGCTTTGGTTCGAAGGGGCGCCCAAACCCTTAAAGTATCGATTATATTCTTGCAGGCAATACGCCCTTAATTAAAGCTGATTGATTTCCTGCAGGGAATAAATTACTTATGCATAGGAAAAAAAAAAAACACTACAGTCTTTACAACCATGAGGAGGAAGATCAGGGCGAACAATGAAGGATTACTGTCATGTATAAAACCATATATACCGACAGTACAAAGTAAACAAAAGAGACCTCATGGAGACCAATAACTCATTTGGTTGAAATATTGTGTCGGTTTTGCTGCCTCGAATGCTAAACACAAATGAATAGATGATAGTGTGTATGTGTGTGTGTAAGAAAAGTGGGTGTGTGCGTGTGTGTGTGCGCGCGCGTGTTGACCACCTAACTGAATATAATAAAAAATGAAGGAATAAACGAGATAAAATTCGAAAGGAGAGAGAAGCAAAAGAAGAAGGGTGAAGAAAGGTGCAAGATTCAGGACTAATGAAGACATCCCCAACACACACACACACACACACACACACAGACACACATTCTCTCTCTCGCCCTTATACTGTGGGGCCTTAAGGTTGAAACGGACACTAAACTGACTGAGTTCGCTCCCTGGCTGCGGTGTTGGTGGTGGTGTCGTGTTGTGTGGTGTCGGGAATCAATGGTGAGAGAAAATATGGCGAATGTGACGTAACTCTCAGGTTGAGGAGAGGATGTGCATGGGCCACTGACAGTATAAGAGTTAAATAAATGGGTAGATGGAGCATAAATGTCAATAAATAGTTAAGGATAAGGGAAGGCAACAATTATGTATCCCTGATGAAACGAGGAAAGGCAACAAGGGAGTAAGTAGGAGGTGGAGCAAAAAAATTATGTATAAGAAAAATGCCAGAAAAATAAGTAGTCAGGAATGGTGGTAGCAAACAAGGGTGGGGGGGGGAGGGGAGGGGAAGGGAGGGGAGGGGGGAAAAGAAGAAGGAGAGGAGGAAGGGAAAGTGAAAATGGAAAGGGAGAAGGAGGAAAAAGAGATAGAGATGGTGCATTGGAAGAGAATGAAGACGTAATGGAGGAGAGGAAGGAGGAAGAGGAAGAGAAAACTAAGGAAAACTAAAAAGAGGAGAAAACGTAGGAGAAGAAAAAAAAAAGGACTGGGAAAAACTAGGCGGAGAAAAGAAAAAGGAGAAGGAGGAGGAGGAGGAGAAGGTGGAGGAGGAGGAGGAGGAGGAGGAGAAGGTGGAGGAGGAGGAGAAGGTGGAGGAGGAGGAAGAGGAGGAAGATATATTATTAAAAGATGATATCACAGCTAAATATCTTGAGGAGCAGCAGCCACCATTGACAGACATTGGCATTATCTTGAGGATGTGAGGCTCAAGTGAATTGGAAAGCACGACGGAAGATGAACTTGCTTGGTCTGGGACGGTGCTGTATTCATAAAGCATCTCAGTGTTTGTATTTATTCATATGTTTGCAATATTGACCAACGCCAAATTGTTTCAGGCTCATTTCAAAACAGTGGACGATTTTCCTCCTCTTTTCCTTTGTGAATTATGAGTTTAAAATTAGTATGATTTCAAAGCAGCGAAGGGTTCTAGTTCTTGTCATAAAAAAGTTATGCTTTTCGAACAAAAACTTTAGCTTAGGAGTGACTTTTGCTATTATAAATACAGGCCCTGCAGCACGAAGGAGATAGAGAAAGGAAACAACACATACTGTACGGATGAAATGAAGGAAAGGAGGGTCAGTTGAAGAATTAAGAGGAAGTTAATGTCTCGGGTCTGATGGAAAGTGTAAAACACACTCACACACACACACACACTTCCAAATTTCATTCCTACAACTCCTGTTTCTTGCATCTTTCCAGGGTTGTCGGTATAAAAAAATAAATAAATAAATAATAATAATAAACTGTTTTTTCTGGTAAATCTTGAAATTAGCAGTGAAAAATGAATGGCCACGCGAGCTGTTTATAAGAAAGTAGAATCAGCGACTTAAAACGTTGTAGAGAATATTATTATCGTGCATTCAGAGTTGAGGAATGGGACGTTCCCATTTGTTGGTACAACTCCAGCACAGCCGCTTTGAGTAAGTTTTCGCAGCGGCATAGGAAAGTAACATTATTTACACCACCTTTCAGTGAATCACATTTCCTTATAGAGAATATGAAGCGAAAGTTCATTTGCATATTATTTGCTGCATTTTGAGTAAAGTATGATTGCATGCATATTAAATGAATCTTAAATTCACATTTTTCTAGCTAAAAAGTCTTAGGACTGAGATGACATTAATCTTCAATACGGACCTTGTAGTCTACATAAGAAATATAGAATAATCTCTCATGGGCTTCAGCTGTCCCCCCTTCTTTCTATTTCCTTCGTGTTCACTATGCCTCCCATTTGTTTCCCTCTCCATAGTGTTAATTAAAGAGCCACCCTAGGTTAATGTCGTCTTTTTTCTTCCTCTTCAATTCAGTTCACATTCGCTAAGTATCATCTTCGTAGCCAAATAAGTAGTTTTTCCAATGAGAGCGAACTGGAGGACGACTGTTTCATCCAAACCATGCTGCAAAACAGATCCCTTAATTGTATTTTGAGGCCCTGTTCTGGTTCATTCTGTTTTATAGCATTCTTAGGAGAAATTGTAGTCTTCCATGTAGCTCACAGCAGTAGATAATGATATTTATACATATTTATTGTCTGAGGAAAAATGGTGTATGGAAAAAGTTGAAGGTAATGGAGGTGTTTAGTACTACAGTTTCGCACCTGAATATTTTCCCGATTAGTATATATATATGACGCAAACTATATTAAGAATGTTAACACACACACACACACACACACACACACGTACAGTTGGATACAGTAATTCGCGGTGCTTGCCCCTTTCTAGTCGCCAGTGACAATTGTCTGGTATTTGCTTATCGTCGCCATCCCACATCATGGTTTCTGCCCCTGCTATATTTTATTGTTCACAAAGTATTCTGATACTATAGTAGGATCTGAGCATCTTCCACCTGGGGCTGTACCACGAATTCATGTGTCCATCTGTACTTCTTTCTGGTAAACAGTATACATTTAAACCAAGGGGTGGAACAACATTGAAATGGATGCAATGGATTACTATATATATATATTTTTTTTTAACCAGTCAGCGTCGCCATTCCTAATCCACCCAAACGTCATTCAACCTATACACACATGGACGTCGATAGGAAGGGAAAAAGGAAACTGAAGGAGAAGGAGAAACAGGGGGATTTACATATATTTCCACAGACACGTTAATCATGCAAATCTTTCAGTCGAGAGAGAGAGTGACTGAGAGAAAAAAAATAGACAGACAGACAGAGAAGCAGATAAAGAGAATAGGATAGAAGAGAAGGAGGGAGGGAGTGAGTGAGGGAGGAAAGGAAGGAGGGAGTGAAGTGTGAGTAAAGAGTACACCTATTATTTTATTTTAATTGCCTGCTTGTCCACCCTTCTGAAACCAATAACACCTCCCCACCTATTACTTAGCGTCAGATTAATATAGTTCTTCCTTCACGTGGTATAAGGGAGTGGGCGTTATCGGTGCTGGGATGAGGATGGGAGATATTGATGAATGCGTGTTTAGCATGGATATGGGTGTACTGTCGTGCGTGTGGAGAATGTTAATGTGAGGAGGGTTATACTGTGTGCGTATGTGTGTGTGTATGTGTATGTGTGTGAGAGAGAGAGAGAGAGAGAGAGAGAGAGAGAGAGAGAGAGAGAGAGGATTATATGTTTATGTGCAAGTAGCTGTGACTTAATATCATGTGTGTGTGTGTGTGTTAAAGCGAACGAACAGCAGGAAATTTTTAGTTTCAATTAAATAATATCAATACATATGGTAATGTGGACGTGTATTATACTTTGTTGATTCTACTGTTATTCTTGAAGGGTACTCTTGTCTTCATTCCAGTGGTCCGCTGGAAGCAAGGAATATCTTTTGTTTTCTCTAGAGATCTGAAGCCGATATGCAGATTGATTATGTTATGCAAGTTATTGACTGTAAATTTTTATTTGTATATAATGAGATGAATGGAGATGCTTCCTGGCTATAGAGCTGAGGAAGATAATTCCTCTTCAGTCATTGTAAGCCTTAGGAAGTATATCATATATTTCAGAACAGTTTCAATGTTAATTTTACCTTTGTTGTCTTATTTGGATAAGGCTATGTTTCATTTTATAAGCTTCATTAAGTAATAATGTTGTAATATCCAATTTTTTTTGCATAACATAAGAGTGGCGGAGGTGTCAAAATGATTATCAGGATTACATACATTAATTCAATTGGGCCATATGAGGGAAACAAAGAGAGAAAAATAGCATAGGCCTATATGAAGTAGAAAAGGGAAATAACAAAAAGGCGATTAACTCAGAACCAACTGGCCGTCAAAACTTCAAGGTATTTCTTAAATTTGTCTGCAGACAACAAACCCTTGAGGGGATGACAGTAACAAAATTGAAGGTGTATGGGAAAAGTGAGAAGAGCTCCACTCAAATTAAGTGAAGGAGTACAATTCAAAGTTAGTTTTAGACTACAATTGGAAGAATAGGAGAAAACGAATGTTTATACCTGAGGAAGAGAGCACAAACGTGAGTCGGAGAGTAAAGAAGTAAATCAGAGAATGTAAAAACCCTTAGAATAATACATATGCCGAGTAAGATATGACATAATCAAGTAGGCCTAGTCGCCCTAGTAGTATATTAACGCTACGAGAAGAGTACAGAGGAAAGTAGGAAAGCATACAACCATGTTCGGTCGATGATTATCCTTTATTATATATTTCAAGAAGAGTTCGGTGAGGTGAAAGCCCTTATGTTGACTAGAACTGTAACTGTATGCATGAAACCATTGTGTTTCATTGAAAAGAAAGAAGAAAAGTGAGGGAACTGAGTGACTGTGGGAGTAAAAACTCAGCGTGGAAGAGGCCAATGAGGTCGTACAGGTAAATGTGGTCGGAGTGGAGGTGTAACTGAGCAATGTACAAATTTGTAAGCCTTGACGGGCAGGTGTCAGGCCATGAGGCACACGATTAGGTTGGTTGGTAGGAGACAAAAAAAGCTCTGGTCAGGTGGCATGTGTGATGGTCTGGTAGAGAGATCTGAGGGGTTGGTGGTGGTAGTGTTGTGCTGGGAGATGTGATGTATGACTGTTGTAGAGGTGTATGGAGGTTGTGGGTCAGTGAGTGTGGTTGTGATGGATTTATTGTGTAGGGAGGCTGAGGGAGCTTCGACAGTGTTATTGGACAGTCAACGTATAGCAGGTTTGGTTGGTGGGACAGGGAGAATTGCTGTGGTTTTGATATGGACCCCAAGGTAGACGTGCTGTGGCAATATTATAGTAGGGAAAATGTTATTGAAGTGATGTTGGTGACAGGAAGTGTAGTTGTGATGCTTTCTTGCGGTTTTATTAGGCAATGAATGTATTGTAGTTTTTGTGGGACAGGGATTACTGCTGAGGTTATATATAATGTTGACTCCTGGGTAACGAGAGTGTGGTGTTGTGAGAGGGGCAGACTTTTTAAGGTGTTGTGGAGCAGAGAATACATGCTGGTGTTGGACAATGTTTGGTGTTGTGGTGTGATGCAGAGAGTGTAGGTGTGCTGTGGGTAGGCGTGAGAGGTTTGGAAAAGGAACTGCAGTAAGGAAGAAACGGTAAAGATTAGGAAGTGGTACACTATCATTGTATAGAAGAAATGAGAATATGATATGCAAGAAGATGATAAAGATGGGAAGAGAGGGAAAGATTTAGGTAGAAGGGATAGAAAGAAGGTATAAAGAGATTAAAAGATTTTTATTTTCATGGGTAAATCAACAGCAAGGACAAATTTACTTTTAAGGTACACACTCATGATTGTGCTTGGAAAAGTGAACAAAAACGAATCACAAACAATATCCAAATAATGTCGATGCACACGTTGTTTGAAGAAAGAAAGGTCGGGAGATAAAAAGTATACAAAGAATAGAAGATCATTAGATGATATTTAACAATCGAGAAAACGATCGAATTGTATTGACGTGTTAGTTTGTGATTGAAGTGGTTGACTCGTAGTGAACCAAAAAAAAGGGAGGAGGGATTGCATGCTGTGCGGTTTTAGGGGAAAAACAATAGAAGGAAGGAATGGGATAAACAGAAATTGACTGACTTGGGACCGAAAGGGCCTCATTACCATTACACTGTAAGCACTCCGTGCCATGCGCTGCAGGAATCACACTGACAGAACTCACTATTGTAGGAGGTAACGTCCGTAAATTTTTCCAACAGTACAGTGCGAATACTAATGCTTGGTTGATTTGGTATTTGTTGGGGAAAATAATTCTAGAAGAGGACGAGTGGATGCAATTGTAAAATGAACGAGAAAGGGAGAAAGTGTAAGATTAATTTATGAATTGAGAAAAACAGGGATAATATTTGATTTTGTTTGTTGAGTTGTTACTATTAGAATAGGAACCAATAACGTTCAGGTGGCCAGAAGGATACTCAGTTAAAGATGCATCTTAAGAAATGTACACGAGGAGGTGAGGTGAGGAGGTGAAATGAGGTAAGGTTATGTTAGTTTAAGTTACGTTATGTTAGACTAAACAGGAGAAAGGACTTAGGGTCGGGCTAGGGTTGGAAATGGCAGGAGGGGACTGAGAGGAATGGAGGGAAACGTAGGTCTTGGTAGTGAGGGAAGGAAGGGTGGTGGAGTATGTGGAGGTGGGAGCAGGGAACTGAGAGTTGAGGCTGGGAAGGGAAAGGTGGGTTGTTGGGACTGGCTGGCTGGCTGGCTGAAGGATGGAATGGAAACGGGGACTGCATTTGTGGACTGGGGTGTGAAGGGGAGTGTGTGATGGAGCTAGATGATAGGGAGGGGAAGAATGGGGATGGTCGGTAGGGGAGTGTAGTCTGGGGGTATGTGGCAGGCAAGGAGGGGAGTTTCTTATGGCTGGAGAGGGGAAGGGTCGAACTGGGGACTGAAGAAGGTATACAGAGAGGTTAAGGTGGGGGTGTGGGTGGATGGCAGTAGGGATGGACTTAGAGGGGTCAGGGAAGAGTACAAAGGGCATGGGGCTGAGAGGAATGGGGTGGAGGAGGAAAGGAGGGACTAAGGAGGGGTATACAGAGAGGTTGGAGTATGGATGGGGGTAGGTATGGGGAGGGTACAGAGGGCATGGGGGCACATAGGTAGGGGGTAGAGGTTGAACAGGGGGACTAAGAAGGGTAGAGAGGGTTGTTGGGGTGAGGGACTGGAGGGGTGTGAGGGCATGGGGCGGGGCGGGGCTGGCAGGGAAGGGTAAGTAGGGGTCTGTCCGGTCGCAGGCCACTTTGACGGACAAGCCGGCACGCTAGGATATTGCCAGGCAGCGGAAATGTATGTATGTACGTATGTGGCAGGGAAGGAGACGATGTGTGTGTTTGTGTGTGTGGCAGGGAGGGAGACGGTGTGTGTGTGTGTGTGTGGCAGGGAGGGAGACGGTATGTGTGTGTTTATACGTGTGTGTATGTATGTGGCAGGGAAGGAGAAGGTGTGTGTGTGTGTGTGTGTGTGTGTGTGTGTGTGTTGGAAATGTATGTTTGTATGTAAGTGACAAGTAAGGATACGGTGTGTGTGTGTGTGTGTGTGTGTGTGTGTGTGAGGAATGAGGAGGGAAAGAAAGTGTGGAAGGAAGGATGTAAGGCAGGTAGAACTGAGGTGTGAAAGAAAGAGAGACAAGAGCAGAGAGGAAGGAAGGAAGAATGGACGACTGGGTGTAAGCAGAGGATAGATAGCTAGTACTGATTAGAAGAGGGAAGGGAGGGTAGGAAGTGAAGAAGAGGAAACCTAGTATGATAATATGGTGATGAAACATTTGGAACAGTTGATTTAATACTTCAAACTACTCTGAGCAACAAGATATCTTTATTTAGTTGAGCTGGCCTTATTCAGGAGGAATCAGCAGCCACCCAATTATTCCAAAATGATAACATTCCCATATTTCAGTGAGGTGGACTTTATGTAACGTTAAGAGGAGAGGATCTAAGAGAGTAGTAAGTAAGGAACAGTTATGAATGGGAAGGATAATGTGGAGGGAAGGTGAGATAAAAATGAAAAGGAAAGAAGTGTGAATATGTGATAGAGTATAAGAAGAGGGTTTGATTGTAGGAAGGGTAGACTGTAGAAAGGGTAAACTGGGGGAGGGGTAGACTGTAGGAAGGTTAGACTGTAAGAAGGGTAGACTCGTGGAGTGTGGACTGTATGAAAGGTAGACTATGAGGAAGGGTAGACTGGTAGAAGGGTACATTGTAGTAGGGATAGACTAAAGGAAAACTAGACAGAAGGAAAGACAAACTGGAGGAAATGTTAATTGGAGGAAGGGTAGACTGGTGGAAGGGTAGACTGTAGGAAATGTAGACTGCAGAAAGGCTGGGGACAGTCTACTGAAACATAATTGAAATACAAGAAGGAATTGAAACCTTGAAATACTTTACATATTGTAATAAGCTTCCCGTGTCTGTCATATAAACTCCACAGTGTTGACATCAAAGGACAGGTGGTAAAAACACTTGTCCAAACTGGTGTGGTCTGGGTCTCATGCATCCCATTACAGTCTACGTTTTTTCTACTCAACGAAATTAGACACAGTGAACATAAGCAACAGCAAAACTGACACAGGCACTAGGTTTGTATGATACCTATCTCGTATAGTGAAGTGGTCTATTAC
>JAWQEG010001388.1:0-124834 GCA_033782935.1 Petrolisthes cinctipes | reverse complement strand
ATATTATCCTTCATACATTGTGGTTGTTTTGTCTACACCTATATACTGTTTAACCTTCTCTCATCCCTCTATTTCCACTCCCCTGTAGCCTATATATATCCTTCTTCCCAACGGTCTCTATACTTCCCTCATTCCTTCCCATCTATTCTTTTCCTATACTCTTCAACTATTCCATGCACTTCCCTTCAGCTCTTCATACTTCTCTGCCAGTCCAACTAATATAACCTTATAGACTCTTCTCTCTCGTCTCTTTCCTCTTCTTCCTTCCTTCTCTTTCTCTTCTCATCCCTTTTCTTTCTCCATCATTTATTTTCTGCACTTCCAACATTCCTAGTCTTTCCCTTCATCTCTTCTTTTTCATCCCTTCACTCTCCTCAACATCTATTCACCTTCCCTTCCTACCCTTCTTTTCCCTCCCTTCTCTCATTCCCTTCCCTTTCCCCAATATCTATTCCCCTTCCCTGTCTACCTTTCTTTCTTTTCCCTTCTCTCCTTCCCTTCCCTTTCCCCAACATCTATTCACCTTCCCACCTTTCTTTCCCCTCCCTTACCTTTCCCCAACATCTATTACCTTTCCCTTCCTGCCCTTCTTTCCTCTCCCTTCTCTCATTCCCTTCCCTTTCCCCAACATCTATTCCCCTTCCCTTCCCACCTTTCTTTCCCCTCCCTTCTCTCTTTCCCTTCCCCAACATCTATTCACCTTCCCTTCCTACCCCTTCCCCTCCTCATCCCCAACCCCCCGTGCGCATCTCCTCATTCACTTGTTTATGTCTCCTTTGAATCTCACCCGGTTCTCAAAAGGCTCCTAATTTGGATGTTGTAGTTGTTGTTGTTGTTGGTGAGGAGGTTGTTGTTGTTTGTGTCTCTCTCAGCTTCTCTCCTTCCCTCCTTTCTTACCCGCTCCTTCTTTATACCTATCTCGTTACTTTTCTTCTTTTTTCCCTCTCCTTGTTTGTCTCCTTCTCCTCTGTCTTTGCTTCCCTTTCTTCTCATGCTACAGTCCTACTTTGCGTTCTTCCTTCCTTTTTTCATCATTCTTTACATACCTCTCACATTCTCCCCTGTTTCCCTGCCTTCATCTTCCTCTACCTCTCCTTACCTCTCTCCTAAACTCTCTCTTTGTCTCCCTACCTTCCTCCACCTCTCGCTCCCTCCCCCCTCCCCTTTCCTGTAACCTTTGACCTGTGATGCGTAAGGAGACTGACCTAACACTATTTGCCTCACCCCAGTACCACAGAGACAGCACAGTCCCTCGGTAAACGTTGGTCAGGGTTGAACAAGGAAGGGCAGGGCAGGGCAGGGAAAGGAAAGACTAGGAAAGGCAGGGCAGGGCAGGGCAGGGAAAGGAAAAACAGGGAAAGGCAGGGCAGGGCAGGGAAAGACAGGGAAAGGTAGGACAGGGCAGGGCTGGGAAAGGCAGGACAAGGCAAGGCAGGACAGGGCAGGGAAAGGCAGGACAGGACTAAACAAAGCAGGAAGACAGGTTTCGGATTGAACGGGACAAGACAGGACAAGGTTGAACAAGGTAGACAACAGCAACACATGAAGCAAAATAGCAGAACAGGTCAGGGCAAGGCGGAACATAGCATATAATATTTTGTGAAATAGGGATGTATTTTAGATGAGTGTTGTATGGGACCTGTGTTGTTGTCTGAGAATTACTATTGGAGGCTACTTAATTAATCCTCCAATTTACTTCACGAAACACGATTCTGCAGTCCAGCCTCGGGCACTCGAATTTGCCAACTATATCTCTATCAACAAACAATTACGGGAGTCGTTTGTTGTGGTCGAACTGGAGTCTACGTAGCTCTCTAAACTATACAACAAAACAGATTCCCTATACTCGTATACTGAGGTAGCCTATAGTCTGTTGTTTGGTATGGTTTGGATGAATAGGTAGCCCTCCAATTCGCCAAAAATAACATGTGCTTTCCTTTACGACTGTAGACACACAAACAAGATGAAGGGGAAGGAGGGGGTTAGAGAAATGTGCAGAAGATGGAGGAGAGAGAGAGGAAGGTTGGAGGGAAGAAATAGCGGGAGGTGAACGGAAGTGGGTAGAAGGTAGGTTGGTGTGACGGAAGAGGATGTGAGTCCTAGATTAAATAAAGAGGGAGGGAGGGAGGGAAGGTGTGATGGAAGGAGCCGGGAGGGAATGAAGGTGTGTTGGTAGGAGGGAAGGAAGGAAGGAAGGTGTGATGGAGGGAAGCCTATAGTAAAGAATTGAAATCTCTCCCTCACTCTTCTTCCTCCTACTTTTCTCCTTCTCCTTCTCCTCCTCCTCCTCCTCCTCTTCTGTTTCTCTTTCTTCTTCCTGCCGAGGTAAGAGGGACTGGCTGAGATAAAAATAAGAGGGACAAAATACACCAAGAATAAGCTTATAATATGGAAAATTTTAGAGGAAAGGTCGAATGTAAAACAAAATCTGGTCTGTGTTGACATGTTGTGGAAGTTTTGAAAAGAGGGAGAAGAAAGGAAAGGAGGAAAGTTTTGAGGAGGAAATATATGAGTGGAAGATGAATTGTATGAGGGAGGGAGAGAATGTATAAGGGAATAGACAAGGGATAATAATAATAATAAGGGATAATAATAATAATAATAGTAATTTAATTTATTATTATTATTTTTATTATTATTATTATTATTATTCCTCTCTAATGATACTATATATATTTTTACCATCTGTTTCTCCCTCTATCATTGTACCTTCTTGTCTCTTCCTTCAGTCCCTAATATGAGTATACCATCTATATCACACACACCACCCATGCCCTTAAGGGGAGAATTCTTTTGTTAGTGAATTGGAGGGTCTGTGATTCCTCCTAACTATGTCACAAAACAGACGCCCTCGATGGTATGCTGACAGGGGATTTGTTTCGTGGCACAGTTTGGAGGAATCAATAGCCTTCCAATTCACCAATAAAAAAATCTGCCCTTTACCCTTCCCATCTCCCTGTACTACTCTCTTCCCTATATATACTTTACCTCTATATTCTTTTAATTCCTTTACTTCTTCACCGCTTCCCCTGTCATTGTTGTCCCTTGCTGCCTTCATCTAACTTAGCTGGTCTTGTTACTTGTTCCCTTTCCTCTTTTCCACTTCTACATCTCCTTCTCCTTCCTACCCTTCTCCCCCTCCCTCTCCCCTTCCTTTTCTCCTTCTTCCCTTCCCTCTCCCACCACCCCTACCCTTTCTCCTTCCTCCCCCTCCCACTTTTCCTTCTCCTTCCTCCCCCTCCTCCCACTTCCCCTATCCTTTTTCCTTCCTCCCCCTCCCCCTCCTCTACTCCTTTTCCTTCGTCTTCCTCCCACTCCCCCTACACCTCCTTCTGCTCCTCCCCCTTCCTCTCCTCCCTTAGCTCCCTCAACTTTTATCTGTTTCCACCTGCTCCCATCTTCTTCCCTTCCAATACTTTCTCTTCCCATTCCTTTCCTTCCTCTTTCCCTCCCTACCTTGTCTGCCCATTCTTCCCCTTCCTTCCTTCCTTCCTTCCCTGTGTATTTCCTCTCACTTACCTACCATAATTTTCCTTTCCTTTCCTTTCTCTTCGTTACCCTATTTTTTTCTTATTTTTTTTTCCTTCTTCATTGCCTTAAATCTTTTCCAACTTTCCCTCCCATTTCCCTTGCCTTCTTCTTTTCCAATTCTTATCACCCCTTGCCTTAATCTTCCTCCCTTTCTTCACGTACCCTATAATTATATACCTTCTTCCCTTCTTTCTTCTCTTCCCCTGCCTTCTTACCTCCCCCCCCCTTTCTTTTCCTTCCCTGTATGTTGTCTTTCCACCCTTCCTTTCCCTGCCTTCTCCCCCCCCCCTTCTTTCTTTTTCTTCCCTGTCGTCTTTCACCCTTCCTTCCTCTGCCTTCTTCCCATCCTTTCATTTTCTTCCCTGTCATCTTCTACCCTTCCTTTCCCTGCCTCCTCCCCCCTCCTCCTTTTTTTTTCTTACCTGTAGTTTTCCACCCTTCCTTCCTCTGCCTTCCCCCCCCCCTCCTTTCTTCTCTTCCCCTGCCTTCTCCCCCCCTCTTCTTTTTTTTTCTTCCCGGTCGCCTTTCCTCCTTTCCTTCACCCCCCCCCTCCTCCTTTCTTTTTCTTCCCTGTAGTTTTCCACCCTTCCTTCCTCTGCCTTCTTTCCCCCCCCCCTCCTTTCTTTTTCTTCCCCTGCCTTCTCCCCCCCTTCTTCCTTTTCCTTCCCTGTCGCATTTCCACCCTTCCTTCACCCCCCCCTCCTTTCTTTTTCTTCCCTGTAGTTTTCCACCCATCCTTCCTCTGCCTTCTTCCCCCCTCCCTCCTTTCTTTTTCTTCCCCTGCCTTCTCCCCCCCCCCTTCTTTCTTTTCCATCCCTGTCGTCTTCCACCCTTCCTTCCTTCCCCTGCTGGCTGCTCTTTCCCCTACTTTTTCTTGGTGCTCCCCCTGCCCTCCCCTCCCCTGCCACAGCGTAAGTCGGAGAATGAAGTGCATTACCTCCGCTAACGTCATTTCTGGGAAGAGAAATGTGGCCCTATTCATGTCTTCTTTCTTCAACCCCCTCCCTCCCTCCCCCCCCCCCCAACCTCTACCTCCCCACAGCGCTTGCTTCTTCCTTGTTCTTCATTCTTCCACCTCCTCCCTCTCTCTCTCTCTCTCTCTCTCTCTCTCTCTCTCTCTCTCTCTCTCTCTCTCTCTCTCTTCGTTTTCCTTTCACTCTCCACTACAAGCATTCGTCTCCTTTCTTTTTCGTCCTACTCCATTCTAATTTTCCTCTTGTCTTTCATCTACACTGTTATTATGTTCTTGTATACTCCCTCATCCCTTTCTCCAATTCTTTCTCTCGCTGTCTGTTCTCTTTTCCACCTTCTTTATCTCCTTCCTCCTCCTCCTCCTCCTCCTCCTCCTCCTCATTCCCCACTTTCTTCTTTCACTATTCCATCATTAAGTTTATTAGGCAGAAAAGCACGCAGGTAGGTAGGATTGTAGGTAGGTAGGTACAATGATATAGGTAGGTAGGTAGGTAGGTAGGTAGGTAGGTATTTAGCATAGTAAAGAAGCAAATAGGATAGGTATGAATGTACAGTAGGTAGGTATAAGTAGGTAGGTAGGTAGGCAGGGTATTTGTTGGCAAGCTATAGTAGGTAGGTAGGTAGGATTGTAGGTAGGTAGGTAGGTAGGATTGTTGGTAGGTAGGTAGGTAGGTAGGTATTTAGCATTGTAAAAAAAACAAATAGGATAAGTATATATGTAGGTAGGTAGGCTATTTGTTGGTATATAGGTAGGTAGGTAGGTAGGTGGATGGGTGGGATGGTAGGCAGGCTGAATTGACAAGTAAGTAGATATTTGAGTATAATATGCGAGTGTGAGTAGATATTTCTGTATAAGTAACCAGCTAAAAGAGAAAGAGGAGGAGGAGGAGGGGAGAGGAAAGAAGAGAGGAGTAACGAAAGGGGAATGAAAGGTTGGAAGAAAAAGGAAAGGGGAGGAAGAGGAGAGGGAAGAGGGGATTTGGAATGTGGAATGAAGGAGAAAAAGGGGATGTGTGGGGATGAGAGAAAGAGGAGGAAAGATGGAATGGTAGAAGAGGGGAGGTATGATGATGGAAAGAGGAGGAAGGAGGTGTGTGAGGGAGAGAGAGAGGAAGGGGGGAGGTATATGATGGAAAGAGGAGGAAGGAGTGTGTGTGTGAGAGAGAGAGAGGAAGGGGGGAGGTATGATGATGGAAAGAGGAGGAAGGAGGTGTGAGAGGGAGAGGAAGAAGCTGAGACAAAAGAGACAAGAAGCCAGAACTCAGACAGAGATGAAGGTAGGGAGGACGGGGGGGAGGGGGGAGGAGAGTATTATGAAAAGCGGGAGGTAAGAAGCGGGTGGAGGGGGTAGAGGGGAGGGAGGGGGTAGGAGGGGGTAACCGGTAGCGACTCGGCTTATATCGCTCGCGTACGTATGCTGATCAAATCTCCGTACCCGCATTTCAAGTCGCGATGAATCCGCTCCCCGAGAACGGATACCTCACGAACGGTCACCAACGCTCACTTTACCGCGGCGTAAAAATTCAAAAATTCTTTTAAAAAATCGTTAAGTACCACGCGCAATTTGAATTTTTTTGTTGTCGCTATCAACGGTCGCGGAGGGAGACGGAGACGAAAAAATTTGGCAGCTGAACGTAGACGACTGAGAAAATGTCACCCTTCCTGACATATTTGCTCAAAAAATGACATATCTCTCACCGACGTCTTCTAAAATGGCGGGAAAGTTGGTAAAGTGAGGATGAACGAACGCATATTTCTACCAAGATAACAATAACACTACATAGTGGGTACCAGTCAGGTTGGAGTTCTCATAAAGTTAGTATATAATATATAGTATCACTAATACTATACAAATCTTGTATTTTTAGGCCACATACTGTAGTGCATACCATATAATCATGTGTAACACTTTCCTAACATTTAATAACAGTTTTAGGGAAAAACTAAGTACACTATGAAAGCATAATCATTGCATGTGTCTCTCCCTCTACGACCACAGTTTTGTGAGTTTTACGGTGAAATTCACGAACGGAAAATTGCTTCGAGTTTCGCATATTATCAAGTCGAGATCATTTTTGCTGACAAAGCGTTTGCTTTTTGTAAAGAAAAAAATACATATCACCATTATTATACAGTACATGAGATTGTAAGTGGTTATTAGGTTATTCCGTTTAGATATTAACTCTTCCAAAACAATCATACTCTATAACACTCTCTTTATAATAATAACCACCTCTGAATGCCCGGATCTACTGTATTGTATAAGCTTCAAGGAACCAGATAAACTAGGAAATTCTGAGGCTGTAAGCTTGTTCCTATAGTAATGATTAATGAATCTATAATATACACTAGAGACTTCAAAACTGACCTATAGGAGCGATTGTTTGTAAACAATTGACGTGAATGAGATCGGACCTGTGGGAAAACCATTACAACTTCAGTACTGTCATACATCAGTGATATACTGTTCATATGTCAGACAGTAGCACGAGTTCTTCCCAATATACTGATGAATGTAGTCATCAAGCTAAAAGATCCTGTATATTTCTTGGCTTGGGAAAATAATATAATATATTGTTATAGTTATACGGGTGGAAGTAGCCGAAACTTACTAAGGAGCTTTATAGACATACGGGTCATGAAATTCCTTGAGGTTACAAGATGGTGCTACCTCTCCCCGAACGCTTACTGTACATTGATGAATCTCGATCCCAGAATACTGGAACGGACGGAAGGCGAGATTGCTATCACTACACCAATTCCCTGTCCCACCTCAGTATATATAGTACCTCGTTGATGGTGGTGTCGGCGAGTGATTTACTGCATTAGGAGGCCGTTGTAGTGTGGCTTGTGAAGGACCTTAGTAGTCAGGGCACTATCAAGAAAATAAGCTTGACATTCCTATTGCCTCCCCGTTCACTCTTGTTATAGTGTCCAAGACCAATAGACTATAGTATTCTATTGGTCTTGGACACTATAACAAGAGTGAACGGGGAGGCAATAGGAATGTCAAGCTTATTTTCTATACTTGACTTTCCATTCATGACTCCTATAATTAATTTTAGTTGGGCGATTTAGAAGGGCGAAATGTTGCTTCTCAATAATATGTGTCTCATGCTGCACCTTGTTAAACGTGTACCATCAAGGAATGAGGTGTTGTGTGGCCTTATTAATTACTCAGTTCCAAGATCAGTTTACCACAGTCCCAGATACAATCATTTTCCCACATAATGATGGAATATCAGGTCATAGTAGCTGTGGCCTGGGTGTTTTGTTTGTGTATCTGTGTGTATATGTCAGCACTATGAAAAATATACCAACCTAGATAATTGTGTACATGATAACACCAACTAATTACCATATAATAATCATGACATTGAAAGCTATACTCAGTAAATCAGTGGTGAGCGTCGAGTATACAATGTTTACAACTTTACATCACCCCGGTGGTTTGGGATGTTGGTGTTCTTATGGTATAAATATCACCAGGATGGCCATTACTATAAATGTTACCACTATAATTGTGTGTTTAATTACGTACACATATAACGAGAGAGCAATATTATTTGTTTATTCGTAATTGCACATAGCATATCTTAATATTATACGCGTTATTCGTGTGTATGTGTTGTGTGTAAAGACGAGGTCATGGCCATACATGGTCGCTCGAACACTTCTCCCTCAAGTTTATCAAGTAATTAAATGACTTAACGACGGCGGGAGCGTCCGAACAGTCAGGGCCCGGCTTCCCTTTCATTGGCCCATTTTGTCATTAGAGGGTAATGATGCTAATGAGTGTTTGATGGTGGGGTGGGGGACTTTATCAGGGTGAAGAGGGCATTTTAAGGGGGGGGGGGGAGGGAATATTTAGGGAGGGAAGGGGGCATTTTTTAAAAAGTCAGTGGAATATTTGGATATTGTAGGGAACTATTTTGAAAGTGAAGGTAGCATATTGAGGTCGAAAAGGGCAATACGAGGGTTGACACACTTTTGTTATATAGTCTTGAAAGGCGAATATAAAGATCAGATTTGAAAACAAGAAGAGTGACGACTGTTGATTTTTTTTTTTTTTTACATGATTTTTTCTTATCCGCAGAAATCATTTTACTCATATCAAGTAACCCATTTACAAGAGTTTACGTCAGATATATATATAATTATAATGTGTTTGGACAAAATCAAGTTACCGTATATTATAGAACAGATATGACTCCGAAGTACAAAAATTATATAGGCTAACCTGTACATGTCGAATCGGATTATGTTGTCTGAATCCATTGTAGTTTTATGTACAGTCATGGTCAAAAATCCTGCAGCCATTTGAGTGAATCTTGTGAACCAATATTCCAGAGACCAACAGTTATAGTTTCGGATCATTTTTCGAAGCCATCTCATTTTTGGAAAGTGTTGCAGGACTATTGACCGTGACTGTACTATGGGCCACAAGAATTGGTCCACACGCTACATGTTGTTTTCGAGAGGTTACAACATAATATAGAAAATAAAAGACTTCGTATATATAGTAACTACAATACAGCATTATTATTATTATTAGGTTTGTTGTTTTGCAGTCACCGAGTCACTTGGTGGACCATTCACTGCAGTACTTCCAGAATAATGACCTCTCTTTCCATATTGCCTGTGTTAGAATCCATCATGTGGCCTTCCGTACACACACACACACACACCCATACACACACACACACACATGCTGAACCACCTCATGACATTATAGGAGCACAGCCTGTTGGAAGTGATATCTATCCATTTACAGGTTATCAGGTTTGACGTTGCTTTAAAGGTAATATTGAACCTTCCGTCTAACATGATCCCTGTCTCTTTCTCTGCACCCTCGTTAATTCTTCCTGTCTCTCCTCTCTATCACTTTCACTCTCTTCCATCTTTCTTCCTTCCTTTCACTCTCTTCCTGTCTCTCCTCTCTATCACTTTCACTCTCTTCCATCTTTCTTCCTTCCTTTCACTCTCTTCCATCTTTCTTCCTTCCTTTCACTCTCTTCCATCTTTCTTCCTTCCTTTCACTCTCTTCCATCTATCTTCCTTCATTTCACTCTCTTCCATCTTTCTTCCTTCATTTCACTCTCTTCCATCTTTCTTCCTTCATTTCACTCTCTTCCATCTTTCTTCCTTCCTTTCACTCTCTTCCATCTTTCTTCCTTCATTTCACTCTCTTCCATCTTTCTTCCTTCCTTTCACTCTCTTCCATCTTTCTTCCTTCATTTCACTCTCTTCCATCTTTCTTCCTTCCTTTCACTCTCTTCCATCTTTCTTCCTTCCTTTCACTCTCTATCACTTTCATCTTTCCTTTCATTCTCTTCCATCTTTCTTCCTTCCTTCCACTTGCTCCTTCTTTGCTCTCCTACTTCCTGCGCAATGATCTTTTCCTCGTCCCTATTCCTACTCTTTCTCTTCTTGTTCCTTTCCCTCCCCCTATACTTTTTTTTTTTTACCCATCCATATCCTTCTCACTACCACTCCTTCCTTCCTTCCTTCCTTCAGTTTTCCCATGACTTATACTCTTTCCCTCATAATAGCTTCAACTAACTTTCCCTTCGTTGTTGTTTTTGTTGTTGTTGTTCTCATCATTCTCCCTTGTCATCCCTTTCCCTTCCTTCTACTATTTATTGGTCTCCTTGCCTTCAACCATAATTATTATCTCCCTATTTCCTTTCCCCCCCCCATCACTTTTCTTGCTTTTCCACTTTACTACCGAATTCTTTACACCTCACCCTTGTAGTCTATACATAGTTAGAAGAGTATAAATAAATCAAACAGCCTCGCTAAGACCAATAGATCTGCTGATGCTGTTTGTTTGAAAATCCTTTGTGTTCTCCTCCTCTCCCTGTATTTATCATCCCTTCCCTCCCATCTCTTTCATTGCCTTTCTCATTTTCCCTACGTCCTTCCCTCGTACGCTACCTACCTCCCAGGCGTCTTCCTTCCCTCTCTCCTTCCTTGCCTCCCTAGCCACTAATGAGGCCAGAAAGCGCCATCTTTAGGGAGGGACAATCACGTTACGGTAAACATTAAGAACACCCCCGCCGCCCTAACCCGCCTTACGCTAGCTAATTAATTACACAGATGAGTGGTGTGGAGAGAGAGAGAGAGAGAGAGAGAGAGAGAGAGAGAGAGAGTTTAAGGTAAATCGAAGTAGAAACTTATATAGAATTTGTTTTTGAGATATAGGTAGTTGAAATGAAACACAGACACACACACACACACACACACACGAATTAGTTTTTGGCATTATACAGTTATGTAATATTCGTGACGCCTTATTTCTCTCTCTCTCTCTCTCTCTCTCTCTCTCTCTCTCTCTCTCTCTGTGTGTGTGTGTGTGTGTGTCGGTCACTAAATAACCCCATTTTCCTCTCACGTATATGATATTACGGACAATTAAACAAGGTGGTTCAGGTGTAACACTACAGGGGTAAAACACACAGGCATACACAGAGAGAGAGAGAGAGTAATGGTTGAGAACACCTCTTACCCCTTTGCTACGCTTGATCGTGGCTAATTTGCTTCTTGAGTAGAGAGAGAGAGAGAGAGAGAGAGAGAGAGAGAGAGAGAGAGAGAGAGAGAGAGAGAGAGAGAGAGAGAGAGAGAGAGAGAATTGAATAGAAATGAATAGAAAGAAATATATGATACGAGGATGACAGAAGACTGGAAGATCCTGTAGGGCGAAGGAGAAGGTAACTGAAGGGTGGAACAGCAAGCATGATGTTGTGTATAGATAAATTAATCTTAGTGAACAATATAAAAGCCATAACTGTTGCAGAAGTACGTACTATAATATGTGTCTTTCGATATACAAACACAAAATATTAGGCAAGACTAAAGGTACTTAATCATTGCACCTCATCACAGCGTTGTTTTAAATTTACACTTACCTACAAAATAACTCTCACACACAGATGTATAGGCTCCAAAAATGTATAAGAGTGAATAACCTTAAGAAACAAATTCATAATATATGTTCTAGGATCGACTAATTATTATATATGGCTTTGAACCCCTATCGTAGCCAGGATTCGAACTCGTACACCTGCTGCAGCCTTATCAATATTATTATTATAACTCCACTAATAATAGCTAGGGTTACGAAGGCAACTCCCAATGTCGGGTGGCCTGCATGATGATTCTTTTTTACTACGGCCCATTTAATTATGACTGAATGTCGTAGCTCTTACACAACCGGCATCATGAGTATAAAGTAGAAAATAAGTTGACTGTTCTATACACCAAAAAGAACAACTTGTAGTCATTATTATAGAGGAGGAGGACGAAGAGGAGACGAAGAATCACCAAGTACGATGGAAATGTTATGAGATGGAAAGGGAAAGACTCTAGTTCGAAGGGGCACCAAAACCCTTCTGCTCGTGTAGAAATCTTAAATCTCATATGCTGTATTCAATTGTTTATATCTGAATATTTTTTTTTTACATAACTAACCTAGATACATTTTCCTTCAGATGCTGACGATCGATTGAATGTGATGGTCGCGAAAAAGGAGTGTTACTCAGGCAACTGTGTGTTATATATTGGAAACACGTATACTGTACTATAAGTTGCTCTTTTCCACAGTTCAAAGACAATTCGACATACTTGGCCATGGGTGGCATAGCCTACTCATACTACTTACACTTTACAATATATATATATATATATATATATATATATATATATTGTGACGAGAAGCATGGGTGTCCTGATGGTACCAGCCTTAACTGCCATCAGGGGGAATTTCGTAACAACCTTCAACTAACAAGGGAACGAGCGAGATGAGGCAGCCAATAATAGAGTGCGTGTGCTCACGTTAAATCTTGGTATTGGTTAAGAGATTTTCCCGCGCTAAAAGAAATGTTTCATTGGGTCAGGCACCTAAAATGCAGATACTTCATGGCTTCACCAGGGGTATAATGAAATGCCCGGTTCACATTAGCCCGTATGTACGGATCCGACATCCGTCAATGATGTCACGAGTAGGGTTACAGTCAGGTATGTACACATATAGGCCTATATATAGAAGAAATAATCCCTCTGGACTTGGTCTTCTATTCACTGATAAGTTAATTAATTAAGTATACAATAATCTATAAAACTATGTAAAAGAATATAAAAGTTTGAAAGAAAACTATATTAAGTGCTTGCCCTGTACTAACCGAACAGAGGAACGAATTGTTGTTTGGGCTCCAATCTTGTCGTTTGACTTTATTTGCCCAAAGCTGTCTCCTCTGGGTATCTCTTGGGAACCTGTGCATTGTTTTGCCCATTCCTGGGTGCGTTGTATAACCCCATGCTGCACAACAAGGCATTTTTTACTGTGGCTATAGGGAGGCTGACGGTGACGTTGGGTAACAACATGGCTCCTGTGTGTCACGAGACTCCGTTCAACCAATCAGCAACCAGCTCGATTGGAACCTAGTAGGCCAAACTCTCTGCCCGGAAGTATTGACACCGTAATCAGAGGTAAGTACAGACTTCGAATATGAGGAAACCAAGAACTGTGATTTATGTTGACAATATGCAAGTCAACGGACGTGAATTTTATGTGGTATTTATAGAAAGAATTACAGTTGTGTAGCAGTGTTGCTAGATCCGGCTAGGTCCCAGTATTTTGTCCCGGTCATTTCCTGTACTTTACCACGGTTATTTCCCAGTAGTTTGCCCAGGTTATGTCCCGGTAGTTGCCCAGGTTAGGTTCCGGTAGTCTGATGCGGTCTAGGTTAGGTTAGGTAAAGTCAGACTAATTTCAAAATGACCCATTTGAATATCTTTGCGGAGGAAATGCCATAGAAGAAAATAGTCTATGAATTGTCTAAATAAGTGGGTAATGAAGGTAGAAAAACAGTACGCAATAACGGTAATTCTTTCAATATTTATTATTTCACTGTCAACTGAATGTTGTTATGGGGACTTGGAAAAAAAAAAAAAAAAAGTGTATATTGTCATTGATCATTATTTCATGTATTAATACTTGCCATCAGTTTTATATAAACCCGAGGGAAGCCGGGTACCCCAGCTAGTATATATATATATATATATATATATATATATATATATATATATATATATATATATATATATATATATATATATATATATATATATATATATATATATATATATGCAGTTATTATGTTGTATTGCCTTACCCAAAAGATTATCTTTGATGCAACAAAATATATTGTAAATTGTTGATAATTAAGCTAAGGTTGTAGGGTTACTATAGTTTAGAAGGTTGCTGTGAATTTCGATTTATACATTCGTCGGCATTTTCAAAAGCTAGAGTGGGATAATTCTTGAAATGGAAATGCTAGTATAATAGTAGGTAATTATATGTAAAAATACGACAATTGAACAAAATTGTGGCGTATCGTTGAGTTCAGCACGATATACAACCACTGACTTGACTGTTGACAATAATATGGCCGTTGGGGTAGGGAGGGCAAGGGTCGGTCCTGGCTCAAGCTCCACTGGTCTCTCCTCTCATATCAACCTTCATCAGCTTCCCTAATCTTGCCCACCTCACACACCATCCACCTTTCCCACTCCATTTCGTTCCTGGGATGGGGGGCGGAACTGACAGTGTTTACATTTTCGCTCTCCTGGGGAAACACCGGACTGCAAAATCTGATATCATACTGTATAAAAATGAGCATGGACTATTGATAACTTGCCATGACCGGGCCATAAGAATTACAGTACTTTTTACATTGAACTAAAGTGTGATTTCATTGCTGTGTGCGGTGAGGTTTGGAGAGCGATGCAATGCGGACAGAAGCGAATGTCTATGCGAGAAGGGAGTGACCGCGCGCGCCCTGGCCATCATCCTCGTTAAGCGGGAAAATTGAAGTTTGCGCGCCAAGATGAGGTTCTGGCGGGGAGGAGACTGAGATTTGGCGGGAACAGTGCAGGACGGAGGTGGGGAGGAGGGGCACGGGGATGGAAGGAAAGAATAAGGGGTAAGAGGAGAGATGTAAGAAAGGAGAATAATGGAGAGAGAGAGAGAGAGAGAGAGAGAGAGAGAGAGAGAGAGAGAGAGAGAAACAGGAAGGACAAGACTGGGAGAAATTAAATGAAATAACACGAGGAAATATCTCTTGGACCTTGTAATTTTTTTTTTTTTTTTTTTTTTTAGGTTAAATTGAAAGGTTACCGATTCCTCCAAACTCTGCCTGGAAACAGATCACTTCAGCATTCAAGTAGGAGGATCTGTTTTGTAGCATATTTTAGAATGATTAGTAGGCCTCCAATGTCGCGACTTAATTAAAAAGACTTCCTTAAAGCTTATGGTGTTGTATGAAAATGAGAGGGGAATCAACCTTAGTATAACTCCCTAGTCCAGCCTTCACACTCCAGTTCCTGTGGGCGAATTGAATTGAGGAGAAAGATCGCTAGGCCTGGAACACCCAATAGCAAAAGGAAAAAGCTAGGAGATAAAATGGAGGGGCAGCAAGCATAATAGAAATAGAAAAATATGAGGGACAGCAAGCACAATGGAAATAGAAAGAAAGGAGGGACAGCAAGCATAAGGGAAATAGAAAGAAAGGAGGGACAGCAAGCATAAGGGAAATAGAAAGAAAGGAGGGACAGCAAGCATAAGGGAAATAGAAAGAAAGGAGGGACAGCAAGCATAAGGGAAATAGAAAGAAAGGAGGGACAGCAAGCATAAGGGAAATAGAAAGAAAGGAGGGACAGCAAGCATAAGGGAAATAGAAAGAAAGGAGGGACAGCAAGCATAAGGGAAATAGAAAGAAAGGAGGGACAGCAAGCATAAGGGAAATAGAAAGAAAGGAGGGAAATAGAAAGAAAGGAGGGACATAGGTGAACTGACAGCAAATGGCTTGGGTCCAAAGGGGCGCCAAAACCCTTCTAGTACTGCCCACATCACCGCAGGCAATACCCAACTGCTGAGTCTATGGAGTGAGTGATCTACAGAAGAGTTAGCTAGATTAGCAATTCTAAACTAAGAGCACATTTCAGGATTATCATAAGGGTGCTATTGGTTTGTTACTGTAAGGTTCCTAATGGTATGCAAGTAATTGGCTTATCCAAACTACATCTTTTCCTCATCCACACAAAGGGGGAAATCAGGACAGTTGAGCTGGTTGAAAGGAGATATGCCACAATAAATGTTAAGAATGGTGGGCAAGAGAATGTGTGGGGGTATAGAAGGTAATGTAAAACAAAAATTTGATATCCATAGACCAGAGGCAGGGGTGTGTGAGGTCACAATGGCTGTTTAAGGAATACACTCATGTCTGTGAGAGGGAGACATAGGGAGGAGGATAAATCAGGGAAGTCACCATGTTGATGGAATTATAATTAAATAGGTCAATTGGGGTTAAGACTACACATGATGATGATGTTGAAGTTCCTCAAGCTGAAGCTGTCTGACCGAGCAGCCGCTACACATGATGTTGTTGTTGTTGATGTTCTCCCGGGGCAGAATGGCTTCCTGCCCCACAGACCCCCGGTACACTCTGGTTGCAGTGAAAAAACAAATTAAAATAAAGGAGGGGCTGGCCGTATATGCTTGGCCTACCAAAGCAAATCCCAGGAAGATGGGACCAGATTTTACTGGACCAGGGAGTCTGGGGGCCTCTGACCGCCAGGGAGATAGGGGGAAGGTCTCTGATCCCACAGCCAGTGCTGTGGACCCAAGTCTACGTTACCACAAGAGCTACCAGTGGGGCTGCACCTTCCATGAGATCAATCCTGATGGGACCATAAAGGAAGAGGTAGTTTAGACTGTAGTATGCTAAGGGATAATGCACCCCCATGTGCTGGAGGTCCACACAGCAGTAAAAAAAAAAAAAAAAAAAAAACCTCCGGTTGCAGTACACCTCAATGTGGATTTTTAATCCATGTGGGCAGATCTCGTCAAATCCACTAGATAGTGACCAGATCCTATAACAATCTTTATTCTAGCCCTGTGGGAGAAGGCTAGTATTCACAAAGAATAAAGTCAGCCCCCCTGTGCAAAGGCTACACAAGTGAATATGTATAGTTAGACAAGCTTGAAACTCCTGCAAGAGTGTCGTCTGCTGCAGCCACAGAAGGCTATTTAAGTTGGCAGACCTGTCGCCCAGGCTACTAAAGGCTGTATGATTGACTGAGAATGGTTACTGGTCACTCCCATCAGAGGTGGGTGTGCAGGAGGAGAAAGGGAGGGGGTAACAGAAGAGGAGGAGGGAGGGGGAACACATCTACATCTCACAGCCACACACAGTTTTTCAGCTACGTCGACTCATTTACCATTTTAAAAGTATGTAGACGTTACTGCCCCTATCGTGTAAGATGACCTCAAAGTGCTCTTCTAGAGTTAATGTACTTGGGAGACCCAACGAGTAACATTTATTTATGTGGCATAGTCAGGAGTAATCATTATCATCCATGGCCATTATTGTAAATGAAAGATTCTTTTATTCGACGTAGCTGAACATCACAACTCTGTTAAATCCACATTGGTATTTGGCTGTGTAAATTGTTGAACTTAATCCATGACATCATTGTAAACATTGCGGCTTGAACTGTGATACAGGAAAATTATGAACTGACAGTGAAATGCGATGCACAAATCAGTGTCATTTTTGAGGATTTTAGTTGAACAGTCTCTTTATGGCTTTAGTTCGTGCTTCACATTTTGCATTGCATTCTGTTGTTTTTGTCAGTATTAATTTTCAAAGCATGACATTATAGTGGAGTGCTATAGATTATCTTGAACTACGCATGTTCATATTTTCATATTTATCAAAACGGTGTGGTGTTTATTAATGATCGGAAAGGACTATGTTGTTTCTGTACTGGTTTTGCTTAAGTTAGGGTATGATTACTGTATACAGTTATGGAAAGGGCCTGTGTGTTATGCTGTCATTTATTAATATATATAATAATTATAATACACAAGAATTAAACACAGCAATGTTTCATCTTCCATATAAAGTAAAACAAACTTATTCATTGGAGATACACTTAAACATATTTACCCCAAAACCACAGAAATGAATGGCAATGAACGCTCACACAAACACATGCACCTGTAAGAAGCAATTAGCACAACACAAGGGAACAATCAAATCCTAATTTGGCCTCCAAGTAATTTTACAGATACTGTACACTGTTCCTATACTGTATGACTTATTCATTAATATTATGAAATAGCACAGGCAGATTTGAAACACTCCAAAGTTTAACCTAAGGCACACAAGGTATTGGAAAAACTTGACTAACTGTTGTTATAAGAAGCAAGAGTGTTTATCATTCCAATTAAATTTTAAACATTATTACTTTTCATTCTAACAAATTCAATCAACAGCTAATAAGGTTAAGAGTAGTAATGAGTACCTTAACCTTATGTAACATACTAGACAGGGGTGGGAATACTTACTCATTTTATTTTTACTGAAAATATGATAAGACTTTTTTGACAGTATATAGTAACATGGGCATAAAAACAGCAGGCATGTCAACTGGATATATTGTTGTAGGTAAGTTTAATCCTGGGTATATACAGTACCAGCCTGAGTGCGCACAGCCTGAATGGTCTCAGACAAAGTCAGTGACTCGGAATGTGGCATGCCAGGGCTCTCCAACAGACCTGTTTAGAATATAGAGCACTGTACAGTATAATATAATGGTTATAGATAGTACAGTATAATATTATGGTTATAGATATTACATTATAATATTATGGTTATAGATTGTACAGTATACTGTACGGGGATTAGTCAAGTATATGAAATTTTGTTCACTTAAACAACAATATTTTTTCCAAGTATATTCCTTACTGCTTTCTGGTTTTAACTTTAGGCTTCCTTCTCCATTCACAACAGTTACAGGTCATAATTTATAAATCTTACTGTACTTTATTTCTCATCAAGAATGAAACATATCTCTAAATCCCTGTCCTTATAAACCCAAACTTTACATGTTTTATTCTCTGTACAAATACACACATTCCAAAGTACAGGATCTTCCACAAGGTTCAAATCAAATCACATGATAGTCGGAGGCTTTTCCTTTACAATGACCCTTTTTTTAAGATTCCTCCTTCAGTGTGTATGTGTGGTTACCATTAGTTTATGTTTTGTTCACTTTGAACTTCCACATATTTGATACTTTGTGTTTCTCTTCTTCAAGGTTTATGGTGAATAGAAATTTTTCAATAATCCACATCTAATTCTTTCTGTATGTCTGTTGTAGTTTGACAGCCTCTTTCCTCTGTAGATAATATGTCCTTGTAACATTAGCATGATAATTTCTAAATTTTCTTGTTTCCCACCATCTTACTGGTTACATCTTGATTGACATTTCTTTTCCTGTCATGTGGTAGTATGCTCTGGTCTTATATACACTAAACAATTTCATAACTTGTGCTCTTGTTGATATCTTTTGGGGTCTGCATGGAGGTTTTCCATTTCCAGTAACATCACATATACAATCCTTTAGGCTCTGTCATTTGTTTGTGCCACTTTTACAATATTGTACGATACAGTATAATGCTTTTTCCTTACATTTAATCCTGTTACAATATGGGAGCTTGTAAGTTTTGGCTGTGCTGCACAATTCTAGGTAAATGGCTGTCCAAAGCCATGTAAAGAAGTCATATATTTAATGCTTGTAACAAGAGTTACTTTACACCATAAGGAGTCACAGTTGATGCTTAAGGGGAGCTTTCAGTTCATGGGATAAAAAATCTAACCATTCCGGCCATTTCCTACTATGTAGATAAAATTGAGCCAAAATTATCCGATAATATCCCGAGACTAAATATCTTAAAACAACATTTCTAAGATGGTGAAAATCACTTTAAGCTACATGATAAAAAAAATGCAACATCCATGTCCAGTATTACCCCCACTCAGGGGCCTGAGGCTGGGCAACTGTGGCCTGGGCGTTAAAGGGACGGGAGGCTAAACCTGTCCCAGTGGTGGCATTACAGGGGAATACCTTCTGCGTACCTCTCAGAGCCTCAAACCCAGGCAAGAGAGCTGGGCGCTAGACTTCACACAGCACTCTAACCCACTAGACCACCACCATATGTGCATAAACACCTCATTACGAAGTGGTATATGAGGATGTGCACCTGTCATCTTCTGTATAATTAAAGAATTCTCTCTCACTCAACTCATTTATGCATCCATCTTTCTGTCACTTACATCTCTTGAATTTCATCTACAAAACAATATTGTCCATGAACTTTGACAGTACAATATTCTGTCTAGATAATTTGAAAGCAAGAATTCTTCAAGTAAACTTTAGTTCTGCTTTTGATTTAGTTAATCACTCTGCTTTACTTTATAGACTTTAAAGCTTTGGTATTGGTGGATATGTTTTGAACCTTATAAAGGATTAACTATCTAATTGTCAGCAGAGGGTTAATGTTAATGGAAGTAAGACTGAATATATACCTATTATTTCTGGTGTAGTGTTTTTCTTTTATTTCTTGTGTATGCCTCAGATTTGTCTTCATATCTGAATAAGTCTTTTATTGTTTATGCTGATGATTCTACATTGATTGCCAAAATAAAATCGCCTGAACAGAGAATAAATATTGCTGCCAGTCTAACACATGATTGTAAACAAATGTGGGGCATGAAATAAAATGCAACAAGGACCAAATCAATGGTGGTCAGTAGATCACGTGCCTTCAATCTTGCTCATCCAATTGCCACACTAAATGATATTGTAACTGAAGATGTTCAAGAGCTTAAAATTCTTGGAGTTACATTTGATAGTAAGTTAACTTTTGAAAATCACTTGAAAAACATTTCCTGTACTGCTTCAAGGAAACTTGGCACTCAGAAAGGCTTCATATAGCTATAATAACATTGAGGTTAATTTCACTGCTCTCCTGTCTGTACTAGTGTAGCAGATATCTAATTAAAACTATTAGATAAGTTGCATGAATTGGTAGTTATCTATTTCCTAAAAACAGAAATTATGATCTTTAACATCGATGTAAAATTTCATCTTTATCGATGGTTTATAAATTGTATTCTAACGAGTGTTATCCGCTTTCTGATATTATACCGGAAAATTATGTACCAGTCAGAAATAGGCTACCAGGCATGTTGAGAGAATGCATTCTCATTGTGTTTGTAAACAGAATCGATGCAACACCTCACTGTTTCAGAGATCATTCATTCCCAAAACATCTTCATATAACAATAATCTACTTAACTCAGCCCTACTTTACCTAAGTTTCCTTGTATTATTCCATTATATGTTGGGGTGCTCCAATAGTTACAATAAATTCACCTTTCCTACACTAGATGACATCACATCTGGTGTAAGGTTAGGATAAACACTTACCTTGCTGGAGACATCGTCGGACCTCCATAGCCTCATACATCAAACCCTGACTGTTGTCAAGGATGAACTTATGTGCAGATTTGGGCAGTGGCTCAGTGAAAGTACCAGATGGGAACTCAATAGTCTCAGGGCACCACATAGGGTAAGGGATCTGCAGAAAAAGCACAGGGTTGCCTCTAAACAAAGTGGGTTTTTTTACTTAATAATCCAAGTACACTGACAAACAAGTGACCCATGTTAAATTATGTTACATGCAATATCTGCAATGCTAATGTAATAAATGTTATTTTCAGACTGTATAAAATTACTGTATTGACTTGCTGTATTATATAATTATATGGAAAAAGTGTTTTACAGAGCTACTGTTTAAAGGAAAAGGAGATGCACTGTTGTGTTGCGGGAACAATGACCGCTGTGAGTAGTAACTGATTACTGGTATCTAAGCAGCTATTGTTACAAAATCTGAATCTTTGTAGTTTTACTGTAATACTTATTTACTTGGGTTTATATGCAGAAAAATGTGTACAGTATTATACGAGTCAAAGTTGACAGATTAGGGAACCAACATTATTCTTCCCATTAGCAGTTTAATTTCAATTTAGCTACTATAAATATGGCAAGGTTTCTCCTGTCAGTATACCCTGTGAAATTCAAGATTATACTGTGTATTATGCAGTAGAAGACTAACTCATTTTCCATGATTACATAAAATATTACCAATAATTTAACTGTCACTCAAGCTTAACATAATAATTTTGGCTAAAACATTACTACACCAGCCCTCAGTTTTCAGCACTAATATTGGCAAACTTATGAAAGAGGTTGCATTGTAGAATTATTTATACATAGGCTTACTGTACTGTAGATAGATTCTGGAATACATGTTATATACAGTTTGGAGACATTTCTCATGGGAAACAATGACCAACTAATTCCCGCACTCTTTCCATCTACATAAGTAACTTTCCCAGAAATATCGTGGAATGTTTTGAGATATCCTATTGAAAAAAAATTAAAAAAAGCAAGCTGGGGTAAAAAGTAAGTTTGCAGCTTCACTTGCAGCCTTACTTAAGTTACATGACCACACAAGATGCTTCACAGCTTTCTTTCAGATTCCCAAGTCATTGAGGGTTACCCATTACTGGTAATTGTATCAAGCTTCTTGGACTGCACCTCCTGCAAGGAGGCACAGATATAAAGTATGAAACTTCAGCAATATGGATATCCATATTGGTATGTCAGGGGAAGCATTTCATAGGTAGTTGTATCATGTGTATCCATCCACATTATCTGCACATTTAACTTCTTCCTTGAATCATTGTCATACCCCATTTCATTACCCTTCATCATCCTCTCTTGGTCTATCAGTCCCTCTTAACCAGCACCTATCTCACCTTGATAGTGCCCTTGGATCCAATGATGAAGGCCTCAGAGGGAAGAAATGCTCTGAAGGAGGCCGAGATGGAAGCAATGCGACCGTCAGAGTACAGCAAGGTCGTCCCAATGCTTTCCTCCACACCCTGCAGTTAGGGTTGGATTAAGGCTAGAAAATAGGGAACTGAGGTATGAGAGGGTGTAATATATAGGAGGATCTCATTTGTAGTGAAAAAACTAACGCAAGTAGTTCCATAAAAATTACTTCATATAATAAAACTTCATAAGAAAATATCCAATAGTCTTATCATTCCTATATTAAATTATAATGTACAGTACAAGAATAATATGTGAGTTGCATAACTGAAAAGAAATAATCCCTGGAAAATACAGCAGCACCTGTACCTTTACAATATCACATGCAATATTGCTGCAAACATCAGTATTATAAACATGATTAAACAAGAGATAGGTTCCACTTTAAGGCACTTTAAATTAATTTTGCATTAAAACCAATTACTATGTTGTTTAAATATAGTAAACTACAGTAAAAACTTATATTTTGTTCAAACTCCAAACATTTGGACCTTGTTAGATCTGCAACGGCAAATAAATCAAATCGTCCCCAGTCTGAAATTTTCTCTAGATTTTTTTTTTTTTTTTTTTTTTTTTTTGAGACATAGGGTATATCATGCTAGCATGTTAGCCTTCCATTACTTGCTGAAGATAATATTTCATCTTCCAATAAGTAACAGATGTCGCCAGGAGGCAGGTTTGCAGCAAGTTTTACAGCTGTATGCATTTACTGTACTGTCACCAACCCCATTATCATAAGAGACCCATTAGCTACTGAATTCCAGAGAAGTCTAAAAAGGGAGGCTTTCTCATACAATTACTCACTGTATCATACTGTCTTCTAGGTCTTTCCCCTCTACCTTTGTCCCCCAAACTCACTCTCACATACATTTTTCACCACTCTTGTATTGTCCATTCTTTCCTCATGCACATATCAACTCAGAATACTTTCCTCAATTCTTTCATCAGGTGACCTGCTGACAAATCATCTTTAATGGATTTCTGTATTTCTTTCCTTATCAATAATTCTTCAGACTCTGTAGGCTATATACTTCTCTGCATATCGATGTCTAGTGTTCTTACTCTTGAATTTTCATAATCATGCCACTCTAAAGTATCAAAACTATATGATAGTGTTGTTATTAACACTCCTTCGTGCAATTCTATTGAAGCCACTGTACTAAACCCTCTAGTTCTAACCACTGCTTTCATCATACCCGCTACCTTTCTTCCTTGGGTTACTCAATTTTTCACTTCCTTTTCACATTTCCTCTCTTATTCAATAATACCCATAGGTACTTACCTCTTTAACCACCACAAGGTTTTCACCATCCACTTGCATATTACACAATGACTCATCTTCCCTCTCCATTATCATAGCATTGCTTTTGCACACATTTAATTTTAAACACAAGTGTTCACACACCCCTGGAAAACTCACCACTAATCTCTCACTGCTAGCCAACAACACCGCAACATCTGCATACATCAAGTTCGATAGGGACCAATATTTTCCAAATTGCAATATTTTAACTCCTCATTCCAGAACTCTTGCATTAACTTCTTTCATCACTCCATCCATGTTGTACACAAATAACAACTTTGGTGACATCATACTTCACTGTCTCACTCCAACAGAGATTAGGAAGCAATCACTGAAATCTCCATTTATTCTCACACATCCTAAACTACCATTATAAAAGCTCTTTATCTCATTCGGCAGCCTTCCTTCTGTATCATACACTTGCAGCACATTCCTAATGTCTATCTACCCTATCCACTTTATCATGAATTTTCTCTAAATCCATAAAGACCATAAATGGTTTCCTATCTTTCTCCAACAACTGCCTTACAGCAAACACTCGATCAACATTCAATATCCTCTGCCACCAAACTCCATTTGCAGCATTAATAATAAAAAAAGAGGCCTATCACAATTAAGGAAATATCTGTATTACCTGTATTATAATCATCATCAAGGGGTGGGGAGGCTATGCTAAAAGTGCCAGGGGTAGTAATGGAAGCAGAATACAAAAATTAAAGACAGTACCCAGTGAAGTGGGTCACGCACACAAATATTCTGCCTTTCAAGCCCATGAAAATGTTTATAAGTCAAGGACAAATAGTTCTACAGTCCAACAACTACACAAACACTCAGGTACAATACACACAGTGAAGTACCGACCTTGGAGTTCTGGTGACCAGTACCAACAATTTTGAGAGGTTTTTCTCCCCCCATGACAAAGGACACCAGCTGGATAGGGTAGATGCCTATTTCCAGGGTGACGCCTCCACCAGTAGCACTGTCACTGATAAGAGGAGAAATGATGAGGCCCATAGTTTCTTTCATACCTCCTGAGACTGGAGATGGGAGCACAACCATACCCAATCTCAAACTCACCTCGGATGAAAAATATAATTCTGTTCAACTTGGTCCTAACAGAGTCAACTCAGAGTATTACATCTTTATTATTGGATTTGTTTCTCTTGGAAGGGTCACAGAAAGGGAATCAGAAATTCCTCTTTATTGCTCTAATCTTTATAATTCAATATAAATTATAAGAAAGATAAGAAAGTGGTCCTGTACTTGTCTATATTAAGTGGAGAATAAAATAAAGATTTATATAAAGACTAGCAAACAGATACAGTATGGGAAGAGAATGATACCATTTAATGTAAGTGTACAGGCACAATAATGTAAAATTTGTAGATTGTAATGTTATAAGGAAAACAGGGCAAATTATTACAACAAAACTAAAATTAGAGGAGTATGGTAGCTAACTGACCCTGTCACATACTTCATCTTTTGATTCAAAGTACAGTAATATGCTAAAAAGGCATAAGTAGGCTACTGTAATTCTCATTTGATAATAAAAGATAGGGTGAGCATTCACCTATTCATCGAATCACTTACTGCATCCGTTCCATATTGGGGAGGTCCTTGCCAAAGGAAGCAATAACGTGGCGCACCTGCCCAATTTCCCCAGCCGTCAGCCTTTTCTCTAGTTCCTTATATGCTGGGAAGAACCTTGACCAAATGGCCTGTAGAGTTAATGAGGGTAGTTTTAATTGCATACAGGAGGGGTTAAACAGCAATATTTCACAATCACATATAGCCATCACCACAAGTGACACCATGCTATCAAACTAACAAGCAAATACCCTCATTAAAAATCTATCTCATCTTGGCTACCTAAGCCCACACCCTGACTATTGACAAGGTATTTGACATAAAAGATTTCTCCCTACTGACCCTGACTATGCATTTTTTAGAAACTGTCAGAGCAATCACATAATCCACAACCTTGAGCACTCATCTACTTGTAGTCTAAATGATATAGCAAACTGCAGCTTCTTTCACAACACAGAAAATAGTACCCACCATTTGGAAGCATCGTGCAATTGTCACAATTTTTAATCCCAACAAGGACCCTATTTTTCCCTATTCACACCATCCTATCACACTCCTCGGCCCTCCCTCCAAAGGCACTGAATGCCTTATCCTAAATGCACCACAGATTCTGGAAGCACCTTCACAACATGTTTTCTAGCCAAACAAAGAAACCATAACCACAGTACACCAACAATACATACATTCAGTGATGAACTGTGCAAGCCCTGTCTGGGCCTTTAATTTCACTGAGACACTCCACAACACCCAACAGACCATACAGAACAAAGCCACTTACACCATGAAACCGATGTACTCAAGATCCAGGATCATCATGGCATGAATAACGCACAATCACTTGCTTCACAAAACCCACTATATTACATAGCAGAACACCCACAGACCAAGCCAAAAATAACAGTTTTATGAAAGTCACAAATTAATGTAATGAATGATCAAATGTATATGAAGACATAGCTTGTAGCAAGCTCATATTCTTCCTTGTATAATAGGGCTTTTGGACAATTCCAGTACAAGTACTGTATAATACAAGCCACGTTTCAACAGTAATGAACAAATCATACCTTGCTTCTATACATTATGACTTCATATGTTTGTTCCTACTACAGTATAAAATTATTTTACAACATACTGGTACAAAATTATAGTGTATCATATATTTTTGTAAAATTTAGAAAACTGCAATTAGATTAATTTTCATTACAATCCTTAATACCATTCTCTGACATGTGATTATACTACAGAATTATCACATCACATAACTTGCTTAAATCTGTTACATTCTTATTGTGTCAATCCTGATGAAATCTAACTATACACAATTGTGTTAAATGTGTAGTCTCTTGATACTTTCTCACCTCCATCATAAAGACCTTTTGCTCCTTGGCCACCTTGATCATCTCCTTGACTTCTTTCACATTCATACACAATGGCTTCTCACACAAGATAGGCTTCCCTGCTCGCATCATGGCTGTGCCCACACTCAGATGATGTGTATGGACATTTCCAATGTACACTACATCTGGTCAGGGGAATCAAATCAGAGTAGTTTAGGGAAGGATTAAGGACCACATGGCTATGAATAAAAATGTTGGGGCTTTCAACATTAATCCTGTATTCCTAGTTATGGTAAGGATACCAATCCTTTGCATGCTATGATATACAATCCTTCCTAACAACTTTAGGTTAAATGTAACAATAAACATTCACTGAGTTTTGCCTCATGCGCAGTAACTTTTAGAACAAACACATAGTTGTCATAAAAATGTGGAAAAAATGCTGAGTTGCTATTTAAGGTTAAGAAAGTACTGTATTCTTGTAGCCTATTTTTGTAATATTTGTTGCAAATCAAAGATTAATGACATCATTTAGGCTCTATTTTTTACATTCGACCTTTCTTACTACTTGAAGGATTTTGCAGTTATATTCACTATAAATCACAAAATAGTGTCTTCTTGATGTTCACAGGGAAAAGGCTGATGTGGGTTATCAAAGAGCCAGTACAATCATAGGATGGCAATTACTTCGAAGACATTGTGCTGCCTTTCACGTTATTCCGTTCTTAACCCCTTATCTGCTGGTGACGACATAAGTCGACACCAAAAACAAGTGTGGAGGACAGCGGGTGACTAAATAAGTCGACATCGCAGTTATTAAATTTGCGCTCTCCCTAACATGCTAGTTTCGGCTGGCAACACTGAGGGTGAAAGCCTAGGGACTCCCTAGAGTCCAGCTACCTACTACCAGTCAGTGTGACAAGAGCAGTGAAGATGGGAGGATGTATTTCAGCACTCAGCATTTCCTGTAATTACCATATATGTACGTAAAAACAACAATGACATTATATTTCATATTGTTGTGTTGATAAATGTAATTCTGATATGTTTTATAATGAAATTTGAGTGTGAAAACATACTTGGATATGAAAATAGAGTATGCTCACATTTAACCCTTAAATCGTGGATGTAGAGAATTCTTGATACTGTACAGTACTAGCAACAAGTATGGAACACCGAGGGTGACGAGAATTCTCGTCAAAGAAGTTTTTAAATTTGCACGGTCCCTAAAAAGCTGGTTTCGGGCTGGCAACAGTGAGGGTCAGAGCCATGGGACCACCCCCAGCCCACCCAGCTACCACCAGTCATTCTTACTCGAACAGTGAGGGTGGAAGGAAATATTTTCATCACTCCTCTTTTCCTGTGATTACCATATATGTACGTAAAAACAACAATGACATTATATTTCATATTGTTGTGCTGAAAAATGTGATTCCGACATGTTTTATAACGAAATTTGAGTGTGAAAACTTACTTTGATATGTAAATAGAGTGTAAATGAGAATTTTGAGTTGTGGTCATTCTGAGCTGGCTACCCATCCTATAGATATCCATTTAGTTTTCACAAGTACATCAGGAGACAGCTAAGGGTTTGTACTACAATATCCTGTACCATTTATTTATGTAGCGTGAGTGGTTTATAAGCTATTAGCTGTTAAATATGTTGTTTACATAGTGACCGTGAGTGTGGGAGAGAGGCCCGCAAGAACGAGCTGCCATGGGAGATAAGGCCAGCGGCTTAATGGTGAAGTGGTTAACCCCTCCAATCCAGGGGGGTGTTGAAAAATCATGCACTAGGTCCGGGCTGCCTTCTAGATTCGTTCGGGTTATTTCTCCAAAATCGCTCTAATTCACTTACTCCCTATGTCTAAACTACAATGCCGAGTTACTTAAATTTGATTCTGTACTAACCAGCATCTCTTCCTCTTTCGAATGAGACCAACCTTAGCTCTCTACAACTTCTGGGTACAAAGGTATGATGTGAGGAAAAGAAGTAACTTTTGGTCAGAGAGCGCGGTGTGTCCGTAAGTATGCTTGACTCAGTCCTGGCTCAGGGTGGTTGGTGGGATGGCGGGTGGTGGAGGGTGTTGCCAGGCGGTGGAGGCGCATCAATTCGAACTTAAGAAAATATATGCAACCTTGTCAGCCATTATGCCAAACATTGACAGAGTATGGCTATCACATTGACACACTGCTGGCTAAAGCCCAATCCCATAAAATCCACCAAAAATGGCTAAATTTTTGTGGAATTGACAACATTGGCTAATGCCTACTCCCAGACTGCTATACACAGTCATCATATCCAGAACCTCGGACAGCTCCGAAGGGTTGGCACATGCCTATCCCTGGACAGGAGGGGTTAAGAAACTCAGAAAATGTCCTCGGTATCAAAGAGACCACATTTCTACATGACAAAGCTCCGTACATGAGCACACTGGCGACCCAAAATTTTCTGAAGGCCAAACAAGGCCAATTTTTTTAAAAACGATGAGTGGTCGGGAGAATCGCCTGACCTCAACGCCTGTGAACATTTGGGGGCGATACTCAAAGACAGAGTTGAACAATGCCTCTAGAACACCAGGGAAAAGCTTCTCGATGCTTTGACTAGTCCTTGAAGAAATGGAGTTTGATCATGACTCGTTTGTGTTTCTTTAGAAATTCTACCCTGTGAATTTGGAGGGAGTTTGGTCAGTGGGCACACCAAATATTGAAGCAAAGCTTTGAAACTGTGCACATTAGATGTTGAATAATTAAAAATTTGTGGTTTCACCCAACCTCTTCTACATTGGGCTGGGCAATGAGGAGGAGGGGGGGGGGGGAGGGTAAGGTATTGGGACACTTGATACATAGAGAATGTGGAAAAAGATAACCCCACTTACCAATGTCAGGGTCAGTGCCCAGATCATCATATGAGCCATATGCCTTCTTGATGCCATATTTTTTGGCAAATTCTTGGGCATTTTGGAGTGACCGTGCAGCAACAGCCACCACACGGTGCTCGGACTCGGGCAGTGCCTTGAGGGCTGTCACAAAATCTGAGGAAATATTACCAGTACTGACGATACCCCATCGAGTGGCCATGGTGCTCTTTTTGGTGGTGATGTCAGTGAAGTTCCTGGTTAACTGCAGTGATGGAACTGAAATGACAGGTATGAAGTGAAGTAGAATAGTTAATTGCAATGATCTTGTCCATGCATCCCCTACCCCTTCTGAACCTTTCTTACTCTATTACTTCAATCAGTCAGTAAGAACATTCCCTTTTATCATTTCCATTACAATCAGAACACTTATCCCCTTATAACTTCCACAATCATTCCTACTCCCTTCAACCTTTTACATAGGCAGAATTATAGTCCTCCTCAAGTCTTCTGGCATCTCTCTTTACTTCCCAGTCATGTCTGTATTCAGCATTTCTGCAGTTACAGCTGACCCTAGAAATTTGGAGGTTCACCATTCACTGGTTCGAATATTCAAACAATTTGTTTGTGGAGGAAATGCCATAGAAGAATATAGTCTTAGAATTGTCTAAATAAGTGGGTAATGAAGGTAGAAAAACCATACGCAATAACAGTAATTCTTTCAATATTTACCAAAAATAGTCTTAGAATGGTCTATATAAGTGGGTAATGAAGGTAGAAAAACTGTACGCGATAACGGTAATTCTTTCAATATTCATCATTTGATTTCCCCTCTGTTTGTCCGTTTGTCCAGGTTAGGTCCCAATAGTTTGCCCCAGTTAGGTCCCAGTAATCTGCCCTGGTCAGGTAAAGTCACACTAACCCTAAATCATCCAAATAACTATTTAATGCATTATTTACTTGTTATACCCCTCAATCCAACCTCGGTGGGGGGGGGGGGCGGGGGGAGGATACAATTGTAAAAAATGGTCAAAATGCAGTTGTACTTATATTTCAAAAAAAAAAAAAAAAAAAAAAAAAAAAAAAAAAAAACAGGGAATGATGGACTATCCAAAAAAAGGGTAAAGGTACAGAAGTAGACCTTACTGTATAATAGATATTTTACTGTCATTACCCACTATTTTGGACCATTCTAAGACAGTTTTCTTCTATGGTTTTTCTTCCTCATATGCCCCGTTTCCAAGATGGGGCATTTTGAAATTAACCTGACCTAACCTAACCTAGACCGCATCAGACTACCGGGACCTAACCTGGGCAAACTACCGGGAAATAATCGGTATTAGTACAGAAGTGGACCTGAATTCAGCAGTGTTGCCAGATCCGGCTGGGTCCTAGTATTTTACCCCCGTCATTTATTGTACTTTATCACGATTATTTCCCGGTAGTTTGCCCAGGTTAGGTCCCGGTAGTCTGATGCGGTTTTCCTGCGTAAAAATAACTTCCTGACGTCAGTGGGAAATATCTCTAGGCTTTGGGTTGTACACTACAAATTTGGAGCGAAACTTAAACTACTGTTTGGGTCTTCCAAGAACATTATTTATTTGAGTATTTAAACCACAGAGCTATACACATAGAGCGCTTAACCCTGTGTTATTAGATAGGGGAGGAGTGTCACAAGCACGTGATTTAAACCTATGAGCGCGCGAATCTACACTCCTAAAAATAACACGTCCCAAAAGGGCAAAAGAGCGTCATTGTACAGAATGTATTAATTTTTAATTTAAGTGCAATACAAACTATTAATAAAAAACAAATTTAAAGTAAAGAAGCACAAATTATGATAGTACAATATTGCACACTTATTTCTCCATGTCCTCAATGGCAGCCTGTATTTGACTAGCGCTATGCAAGACTAGTTTTATATAATATTATACTATGTTCACTTACACTACAAAATATGAATAAATGACAACGAGCCCACGGCATGTTTACTTCCCACCTGGGGCCGGATACTCAAAGCGTGCAAAGGCGCCTTTTGTAAAGAAAGCGCCTTTCGATCTCACCAAACGACGTATACTCAAAACTTTCCCTGGGCGCGGCCATATTGGAAATAATTGGTATTAGCGCCTTTGAGCAACGGCTGGGTCGGAGCAGCCGTTGCGATGGAAAGGCGCCTTTTGATGAATAAAAATAACAATATGTCGGCGGTGAATGATAGGCTCAGATAGCTCTTCACTCCTAATTAGATGTAATACTACCTCAATACTTTGTTAAGAGAGTAATGGTTGCCATAGAATATAAATAATGAGTAGCAAGTTATGATAAAATAAAGAAAATTAATTATATGTGGACTCGTGGAGGTATATATGGTACAGTACATACATAACCAATTCTTATAGCTTCCCACTCGTTGCAGTTCACGTCATGTAACTAATTTAATTTCATGCCTATTTGAACTGAGTGTATTTTGATATTATACCGGACGTATATGTATATTTATTAAACACTTGCCCCTTTACAATATATCTTGGCCCCTGCTGTGTAATATGTGTTATATAATAACCAACTCTTACAAGAGTTTGCGCTCGTGATTGTGGCTTCGTGAAAATAATATTGTGTATTATAGCCAAAATAAGGTAATAATGGCTATATCAGTGTGAACCATTTAATATAATTAAATGTAATCGATAATTTTGTACTATAAAATATCAAAACAATTTGATTCTTGCTGAGTCAATCACTTTCAGACCTAACCAAACAATAATGCCGACTGAAGTAGGTTAGGTCTATATTGGTAATGATGATTTTGATTTTGTAGCACTAAATAGTTTACTCATATGTATATAGGTTACATAATTATATCATATGGGGCAAATTAATGCAGCTATTATTACCATATAATGGCTATATACGATTTATTACAAAAATAAACATTAATTTTATGATCGGAACCTCTTGGCCATCTCCATGTAGCCTAATAACATAATATATATTTTTTTTCTCATGTGTATCATAACCCAATAACTACTTTATTTTATATGAACACCTTAGATATTTAATTAATATTGTAACAAAAATCAATGTTAACAATTAAATTTATTAAGATGCTGATATCATGGTAAATGTTCTTAGTCAATTATATATACTGTCTATATTTTGGTTGTTATGTCATTTGTCCCATCATTAAACGTTTGTTTATTATTAATGTCTGTTATCCGCTCAGACTGCTCTTCGAAATACTAGATTGTGATTGGTTTACATTTCCTAAGCACACTTCGATAGGTCTGCTGTGATTGGCTGGAGTATCAAAAGGCGCCTTTTGAAGATTTGGCGCAAAATCTCCGAAAGGCACACCAAAGGCGCAATTGAAATTTTTTGAGTATCCCAATCGCGCCTTTCTGAAAGGCGCCTTCGACGCGCCGAATCAAAAGGCGCCTTCACTCGAATGGCGCCTTCAGTGAAGGCGCGTTTTGAGTATCCGGCCCCAGCAGAGTTCCCGCTCGGTGCTCACCAAACAGTTACCCTATCATTCAATTGGGAGCGATATAGTAATTATATGAGTTCTGATTGGTGTTCACTTTTTCGTAAAAAATAATGACGGTAAGCAAATTAATATTAAAAAGTATCCAATTCTTTAATAAAAATAGCAAAACGTATCCATTTTTGTCCTCCTCATTCAATTTCGTATCCTTTTGTCCAGCGTCGTAAAAACGTATCAGTAACATCAAAAAGTATCCACCAAAGGATACTTTCGTATCCATACTTGCAACCCAGGCAGTACCATGGTTGGGAACACCGTGCTGGGAGTGGAAGAAGGATAGGCCACTCTAAGCCAATAATGGGAGTTTCTCAGTTTTGGTCGTCGTGAACTCGTGATACATCAGGGCCACCTAACGGCTGACGGGAATCACTAACAGCTGGCGCCTTTATTTACACAGGAGCGGTGGGAGTTTTTCAATATTTTGGTTTGCTGAAGTTGATTTTGTAGCCGAAATGGGAATTACTGGGTGCTCAGCAATAAACAGTTCCACTAACTCCATAACTTAGTAAGCTATGAAGTACAGATTTGACTGATTGTGATAGTTATACAGTATTAATTTGATATTAACTTGTGTTAGATGATGATACCTTATCCTTTAGCAAGCTACGAAATGGCCTACAGATAACAAATTATTGTGATGATTATACAGTAATGATTTGATATTTGTTAGATAATGATACCTTCCTTATCCTTTAGCAAGCTACAGATATCTTATTGTGATAGTTATATAAAGTATTAATTTTGGTGGTAATAACATTTATATTAACTGCAGTGTTAGATGATGATATCTTAGGCGTTCTATAGTTATACTGTATCTATATTGGTGGTAATGACATTGATATTAACTGGTGTTAGATGATGGTACTTAATGCATTCTATAGTTATACATTATGTATTTATATTGGTGGTAATGGCCACCCCCTTGGGGGGAGTTCCCAGAGGGAGCGAAGCGTCAGCTGGCAGAGCTATAGATCGATAGATAGATAGATTGGTGGTAATGGCATTGATATTAACTGGTGTCAGATGATGATATTCTATGTTATCCTTTCTACTGTACCGTAGTCTGAATATTTATTTGTTCCTGTTTGGAGGGAGTATTGCATACTGTATATATTTACCTTACCCCTAGACTTTCAGACAACATTTAAGATATAATGAAAGTAACTCCTGATTTTGAGAACCTCTCAAGCTAAGAAAGAAAGCAAGATATCATCAAGTCTAAAACACATAGTACACAGCTCCTCATAGTAATTACGGTTATAATGCTTTCATATAGGCTACTGTTGATGACAATACAATATTGTCTCTCATCCTTGCTGTACTGTACAGTACTTATAGTTCATTATATTGTAGTTTGAAGTTTGGTCTATAAAATCTGCATGTCATTTTCTTCAATTATACATCAGCTGGCAGAATACTATTGAGAAACAATATTGTAGATATCATAAACATGTAATAATCATTCATTTTAAATATTATGCATAAATGTCTTTAAAGTATGGATGCTTTAGCAATTAGGTCTCTGTCGTTGATATTAGTAAATTGATAATTTATTATGTAATTTGCCTTTAATCCATACACCAAGCAAGATTTTATTTAAATTCTCAAGCACATATAAAGATAACTGTCTTGTCCTCACAACAAGTAAGAATATAGGAAGCAAGAATGCTCTTCCTTGTTAGTGGTGGGAGTAACAGTGTTGTACAGTAATTATAGCTCATTGCTTTATCGTTTTCAGAATAAACTATATGTATGTTTGTTTTGTTTTTGGTACTTTTACATCAAAATATTGTTAAGGAACATAATTTGTAGAGGTCATAAACAAGTAAGAATCATCGAACATTGGAATTACTACTATACATAAATGGTAGGTATAGTGTACAGTATGTTTTTTTTTGGCAATATATTAGGGTTTTGTCGTAGATATTATCGTAATGTATTATGTAATTTGACCACAATGAATATTATTACTCATTCTATAGCCAAACAATTAGTATCAAATGTCCTGTGCGTTACTAGTAAAGGAAATCGGGATAAAGGGAAGCAGGAGTGTTGATTCCAACTGGCCGCTAAAGGCGCCACCGCCACCGTCACAGCGACGACACCAAAATAACATTGAGTGGTCTATCCTTCCCATTATAGAATCCTGGTTGCCAGGGGCGGGGTTGAGGGGCGACAACATACCGTGGCAACTTGGCAAGTGCCATACAAAGAGTGAAAAGGAACCGTCGCAGCATGCTCATTGCTGCATGCATCACCAGAGACTATATAAATATCTCGGGATTGTAATTGATGATGAACTTAAAGGTAATGCAAACACAAGTCTAGTCATGAAGAAATGTAACCAAAGACTTCATTTTATCAGAATTCTAAATAACGTTCATGTAGATAAGAAAATAATCAGCCTGTTTTATAAATCCACCTTAGAGTCTATTCTAAATTTTTCAATCACCACCTGGTATAAAAAATTAAGGTCAGCAGACAAAAATAAGCTTAAGAAGATAGTTAGAAAGGCTAAAAAGTTAGGTATAGATACAAAAAAGTATAGACTCATTATATCAAGAGGCTGCATTAAAACAAGTAAGGAAAATAATGCAGGACCAAACTCACCCTCTAAATAACTCTTTTATGTTTTTAAGATCAGGAAGAAGGCTGGCACTACCCATGATGAAAACTGAACGCTACAAAAAAACCTTTGTTCCCAGCAGTATAGTACTTTTTAACCATGTCCATTCATAGAAATCATGTTGTCTATGAATGCTTTTATGTGACTGATGTTTTTAAACTAGTGCTAACCTGTGTACTCTTTTAACTTTGGAGCCTGTTTTTGCCATAAAGATTTTCACTTGTATGCATCCCTGTATATTGTATAACAATGTGACAAATAAATTATCTTATCTTATCTTATATTGTCAGTTGACTGACTGATTGTATAGATGTAGATGAGTGACAGGGGTTGTGTTTAGGTATAGATGTGTGTCTGTAGGGCCGTATTCAAGAACATTCGTGGTGCATACGATGGTGTGGTACCAGTACGATGGCTCCATAGACAAACAACAGAGCCGTCGTACAGTACCACATCATCGTATACACCACGGATGTTCTTAAATACAGTCCTGTCTGTCTCTCCAATACAAAATCTCAGATGAACACTTCTTTACACTAGTTTACAGTATGCTTTCTGCAATTGATATTAAAATTGCACAGCCAGTATTTAAACATTAGGCCTACCTGGGTTTAGCTAAAAGGACCAATTTGTGCTCTTTTACAATGAGTCTGAGTACTGATCAGTGCACTTCACGGGTCGGGATATCACCGCCGATGCATACAGCCCATAGGATGAGGGTGTCGCTTGCAATATCTTCCCGATAGTCTGCACATGAAATTCCTGAAACGTGTTCACCATAGAAGACTGTGCTCTTTTTTCCCCACACTTTATAAACGCATATATTTCACTTTCACCACAATTTCACCACATTTATTGCTTAGGTAAACTTACCGGTATTACAAAGGCGATGTTGCCATTGTTCACATATATAACACTGTATAGCATGTTGGCGACTTGAGACAGTCTTCCTGCAAAGGACACATGCACTCGTACTGCAACATCTTGACAGTGATAACTCTCTGGCTAAACTGATAGCTTTCAAAATACTTACCATCCATGAAAACATTAGTGTATTCGACCAACAATGAGGATCAAACGTATACAAGAGCAAACTACCCACTTAATGAACAATAAGGATTCAAACTACCCGCCTTCCTCAACTAAATAATATTCTGGGCCTCAAACCTCACTGAGACTCATCTCAACACCCTACAGACCATACAAAACAGAGCCCTAAGAATAATCACAGGCTGCACAGCTACCACACCTACAGATCACTTACACCACGAAACCAAAATCCTCAAGATTAAGGACCACCTTGACATGAGAGGCACACAAGCATTTGCCGCAGCCTCCAGAAATCTACACCACCCACTACACTACATGGTAAAACACCCAGAGATGCCAAGAAACATCAAAACAACCCCCTGTACACGATACCATACACAAATATTATCATCTCTTACACCCTGCCCACCCCAAACCAGCCTCAAAAAACACATCCACACCCAAATCACCCACCATTCCATCAAAAAACTTAAAAACAACACCCTGCTGCATGCACGACCCCCTGACATCCACCCATCAGAATCCTCCCTACCCCGCGAAGACAGAGTCCACCTGGCCAGGTTGAGAAGCGGCCACCATCCGGCTCTTCTAACATATCAAAAGAAACTAGACAGAGCCATCACAGATACCTGCCCAGGATGCAACACAGCACCCCATTCTATTAAACACATCATGGAAGACTGCAACGAACACAACGACACTCGCCAACAACACAAGATACACTCACTGAGGGCACTGTGGGAAAGCCCGGTTCAAGCCATAGCCTTCCTCAAGAACTCGGGGCTGTTCGGCCAGACAGCTTGAGGAACTTCAACAACAACAACAACAACTAAATAATATTCTGTTTTTATTGATATTGATTTATATATGGCAATAACGATATATTCAATAAAAAGTGAAAAGTTTAGCTAGTGAAACCACAGTCCACAGGCGCGAACCCTATACTAGAGGTGGCGAAACCTGCACCCGTATCAGGTATCGTAAATTCGTAAGTATTGTCACGCATAACCTAAAGTTACTATAATAGACCACATTTGTATTCTTTAGATCTAAGAAGAATATGAATACATATTACCTTAATAATTGGAAAATAAGTTGTTCAAAAGCAGGAGATAAAGTTGATGCACTTCCCCTGTGTCGCTGCTTACTGCAGGGTTTGCCCTATCCTAGATTAGTATTTATAGTTTACAGAAACAGCTGCACATTCTGATTATGGGTCATCAAACTCATCATTCTCCAGAGCACTTGTAACTTTTTACTCGTTACCAGTTACAACATTAGCTTACACACTACATTCTTTACACAATTAGATTATTATTACACAGGGCTTGGCCTGGTTTATAAATATTGCAATGCTAACTACCAATTTGGGTAACTATAATAGGTCTTTCTTTTGCTAATCTTATTAATCTCTCTGGTATTTTTTCGTAGGCTAACACAGCCGCCCCGTACAGTGTGAACATTGAACAGAGACAGTTCGCACTATTTTATTTGTCTCTTCTATTTCCAGGCATAACTTACCCGGCCAGTACCTGTAGATTATAGGCTATATCTGCTGATTTTTATTTTACAAGACTTTAGTCTTCAATGAGTACCGAGAGCTATTGAGGTTAATTATAAGCTATACTTCACTGAACCTTAACATAAGCTCTTTCTTATGCTAATTAATAATTTAGGCATCTTATTTACAAGCACGAAAACATGACATAATTATAAGGCGTCTTCTATTTATGCCACTCGATCAACCCGGGTTAGCAACCAGCAGCCTGTGTTGGCACTTCCAATCCTACACAACTCTCCTGCAGTAACCACGGCCCTCTCACGACGCTACACGGCAAGCCGGCCTTCTACGTATACTTGTGCATAACCCTGTGTACTTACCAATAAACTGTTACCGTGTATTCTAGATTCTGTTCACCCCCTCTGTACTTACCAATAAACTGTTACCGTGTATTCTAGAGTCTATCACTCGGGTAGTAATGCAAGGGCTTCTTTGTCGTTATAACATTTTATGCTTGAGTGGCTGATAATTGAAGATAAGGATGAAGAAGGTTGAACTTTGGTTAAAAAATTGATGCGATATCAAACCCCACCCTCTACCTCCCTGGGCCATACACCTACCCTCTATCCCTGTCTTCCTTCAATATAGGTAGACCAAGCAGCCAACCACCACAAAAAAAAAATAAAAAAATAAAAATAAAAAAGCATGTTACCTGAGGCCTTCTATTTTGGATACTTCACCCACTGGAACCTACCAATTAAGTATTAATTGAGGAATAAAGACCACCCTATTACTCTTTGCAGCGTATCTTGGTCCCGGGGGTGGGGTGGGAGGAGTTCACGCTCTGGCCACATCACCTCTCTCTCACACCAACTATTATTAAATGATAGATTTTCATAATAAGGCTGTATAGTTTCACGAATGAAGTGTATTTTGAGGGTAAAACCATTATTTAGAACTTCATATAACTTCCATTACACTTGTCAACATGTGATATTCATGAGATGTTGCCTACCATACATCCCGCACGGTCAGCGGGTCACCCTGGTCAGTATAGTTCCACGAGAAGGAGGAATATTTTCAAGTCTTATAGGGTAGGTGCAGGATAGCTTAGCTTAGTTTTCCCGACTTTCAGTAACTTTTCCTGGAAAACTCATTTGGAAAAATTTGAAGAATATTTAATGGTTAGTTTTCAAATTTAAGCCGAGCGACAGGGAACAAGGACAAGAGAGGGGGAGAGTGTGAGAGAGAGAGGTCATGTGGCTAGAGCAAGGACTCATCCTGACCTCACCCCTGGAAGACCCTGTAGGACAATGGAGATGAAGATAGAGAGGTGGGGCAGCAAGTATAATGGAAATAGAAGGAACATAAGGACAGCTAAAGAATTGAAATGAGGTGCCACATCAAGGCAGGCAATATTCACCCTACGGGGTACCAAGAAAAAAAATCAACCATCGTCAACCACCTCAGCAGACTCTGATGGAGCTGCCTTACCACTCGAACAACCAGACTACGTCATGCGTCCAAGTCACCTTCAGGTATCAAGTTTGGCAAATCCGTCCTTAAGAGCGTACTGTAGACACCAACACACTGGTACAGTACCTGGTCATGGAAGGGCAGCGGGTAGCAAACTTAAGAGAAGAGAGATGCTCCAAGGCCTACACCACTCATGGCTAGAAGCCATATGAGGCTCTTCAGCTGCAACCCAAGGAGAATCAGCTGGAAACATTTCTGGTAAAAGAGTTGTAGCGTGCTTTGTACACTTACTCCTTTCCTACAACTTTTTCCATTGGCCTCCGTTTCCACTGCTATTTGCTCCTCATTACCTGCACTATACAAGTCACTTCATTGGCACTCTTTTTCCTCCTTTGCACACTCAGGCACGCTACAGCCAGTATAACTTAAGGACTGTACATGAATAAATAATAAACTGTAAAATCTGGTTGGGGTATTAGTGAAACTATTTCCACAGAGTAATACAAGGCTTTCTCACTTGTGGGAACCAGAAGGCGGGGATTAGCGTGAGGCAACCCAAGTACAAAGACAGCTCGTCACCTTTTCCATTGAGTGGTCCTAGAGAAAACTAATATGTGCAAGGAAAGGTGCATGGAAAAAAACAAAAAACAAAAAAGCTAAAAAACAATGCACTAAACCAAGTGGTCCACCAAGTTTTAGAATACTGTACACTACTCATGGGATGCCCTTGTACTATTGCTAACAGAAATGAATGCAAGAAGACAAGGACACCACCCATAATTTGCCACACCATAAAAAAAGCCTTTAAAAACCGTGTTTAGCGAGAGATATACAGTATCACTGTTCCTGGGTTAGCAAAACAAGTCGTCTCAAAATTACTGCAATTCTTTATGTAGTACAGTACAAATATTACCTTATTATTAACCATCATACAGTGTCTAATTGTTACTTTTGTAAAAATATACAGTACTTTATATATAACCATATGAAAAAAAGTTACATTATACATTTCCATAGAGAATATAGTTCTGTATGGAATTGTTTTGAGCTGCGTTGATAATTTTTTTCCCTATCATTATATGAAGGCCATTTGTAAGTGCTGGCAGGAAGGGAAATACAGCAATTCCTTGGGAAGATTGGTCTGCATACCATGTTGTGTGATATCTCCCCGACTTTAATTTATCGGTATATACATCTGGGGGAGTTAATGAGTGTCGTAGTAAGAGCAGATAAGAAAGCTGGCCGTGAATGTGATGAAATATTAAGTGATACAACGCAATGGAGATGAAAGGCTGGGTAAAAAATATTTACAGTAAGGAAACAAAAATTTTGTAGTTTTGATGAAAAAATGGGCATATTTTAAAGAACTATATAAAGTGGGTATATTTGTGATGTTGGTAGTACGACTTGAAGTGTAAGTACAGTAATAAACAAATTGATGAATGAGTTTGATATGGTGTAAATGGAGTTATATGGTAAACAAAAAAAATTGTAGGAGTAGCTACAGCTTTTCAGGCAGGGTAGAGGTGGTGTTCAGGTAGCTTATACATGTGGATAGGATGAACTGGGACAGAATGGTATGGAAGATGAGAGGTGTTAACAAAGCCCTGGAGTACTTGGAAAATCATGACTCTATTTCATGTGGGCAGGCAACATGTCAGCAAGCTAATTATAAATTGGTCAAATTCCTGTGACTTCCTGAAAAGCAGCATTTTACCAGCTGCATAGAAAGGTTTTGGTTAGCAACCGATAATAAGCCCTTCTCCTCAGTTAAATGAATATGAATGATAGAATGATCGTTGCCAATAGTTTCCTTTAAATTTCAGGGAGTAGAAAATGACAAACAAAATAAAAATTTCTAGTTTGCTTCATCCATCGTGATATTTTTCTTGGCTCTTACTGGTATCCATATTCTATCTTATGATCACCATCCTTAAAATAAATATTTTACACAGCAATTAATTTTTCCTCATCTTCCTACTTTCCTGTAACAAAAGGTCTCGCATATTTCTTTTCAAACTTAAGGAGATGTTTAAGCGGAGAAGGAACAACAATGTTAAGATAATCACATGGCATGGTGTAACTTCAGGCAAATAGTATGACACATTATTTTTTTAATACTGATGCTTATGGTCATTTTAAGATTATCCTTTCAATGACTTTACTAAAATAAAAGCCAAAGTTATAAAAGGCACTGGCTTTTGCTGTGTTTTAAATATTACCAAATAACCAGACTACTTATGATCCTTATATTGCATTCAGCTGTCATATTTGGTGATATCCAGTACACATCTATGTACATTTCTGAGAACTATAAAAAAACTCACACTACAAAAACAAATATTTGCTTTAATGAAATACTTTCTGTTTGTAGTCAACACCAGTAATATTAAATATCAACTGAAGTTACTAGAAAATTTTCATAGCACACTATAATTTCACTGGATCAGTATTTAAGTACAGCACTACCATACTGTACAGTACTGTATTCGAGGCAGATTCTCTCATTCACAGAGTGATTTATTCACACCTCATTATGGGGGGACAATGTCCCAGACTGGGACTGACTTAGTGAACAGACAAATGGTCGAGTGTTGATTGTGTTTAACAAAGTAGTGTTCACACTTTGCTCATCATGCAGGCCTAAATACAAGACCCCAAATAAACATGAAATATGGCTCACAGTCCACCCAAATACATCTACTGTGTGTCTGTATAGCATATTTGGCTTGAATTATATTTGGATACAGTCTCTGTTTTACAATGTCTGAAAATACCACTCAATGACTTATGAACTTCAAGCCTTTATCTCCTAATCAAGTGGAGAGCCTCATTCTGATATACAGTACTGTACTCAGCTTTCCACTCCTAATACTTCAATCATACAGTACCTTTCATTTACTGAACCATCTTCTAGCCAATTACTACAACAGGAAGATAAACTTAAGATCTGATTTCCAAGTCTATATTCCTTATTAAATCTAAAATATGATTTAGCTTAAATATAATCATCAACCACTTGATGTCCTCTTCCAGAGTTATATAAAGGATCTAATATGTTTGCAAATACTGTACTTAAATCACAGCACCAACATCTAAAATATTTATAAAAGTACATAACTGCAGGTACATGTTTTGTTGATGTGAGATTGTTGCCTATGTTGCTAAGGGATACATACCTGTATATCTATATCTATACATGAGACACTGAGACAACTGACCATGAACCAAAATATCCATTAAGAAAACTAGGCAATGTACAGTTACCAACAAACAGCTGATGGACAGTCTTTACAGCTGTGGCTGTGATGGGTTGTCAGTAGTGGGATCATATTTACATGCCATCTTAAAACCAGTGATACATTTTGTATATTACATACCAGAATTTTACATCCATATTCATGCAATCAGTCAATTGCATGCCACCAACTTTGGTGTGCTACCTATCACAATCACAGCTGACATGACGTCCCTGTTGACAACTGTACTGTGCACCCACTGACAAACATCCCTTTAGTCGGTAATAGTCAAGCGTTTGTCCATAATCGTGCTTTCGACTCGAGGTCTTTAGAATACAATGTTTTAGAGCGTGTTATGAACGAATTTATTGTTCACATCCGTCGCAAATTAATGTTTTGGGAGATATCACCCCCCCCTGCCTCCCCCAACTCAATCTCCGAAAACACCTAATTTTCACCATATTTGAACAAGATTCATCTAAAAAACACTACAATGCATTAAATAGAATTAGGTAGACCTCACCTGACCTGGGCCTGGATGTAAACATTTGGCGGCCATCTTGAATTGACATTACTATACTGGAACCGACGGTTCATGTTAATGCATTTGCGACAGAAATACCCAATAAGGAAATGACGTACATGTATCAAGAAGTTTATTTGACAGAAAAAAATTAATGGGAGTGATTATGGACAAACGCTTGACTAATACCCTTTAGTCCTCTTTATTATACACAAACTTGGTGTATTATTTCTCTAAGACCCATATTCCTAGTTGCATGACACCACTCATGTCATGCAATATGATAAACACCAAACCCTAAAGTAATTATAATAAAGGATATAGTTGTCAAATGTTTTGTATCATTCCAAATAACAAAAAGCTGTACATGTACAGTATACAGTATGCATTGAAAATACAAGCTGCTGCTGACACTACAAAGTGAAAACTTTATACATATAATAAATATGGCTGCATATATCAGCTCTGGGTCAAAAACAGTACCGTACATCAGACTTTCATTTTGGACTTGATATTGCATAGAGAGCAGTAATAGCCAGTGACACAAGATACTCCTTGTTTAAAAGAGAAAACTTTACCTTGACACAGAGTACCTAATTATTTTTTTAAGTAAGTTTTTACTGTACAAAAAAATAATTTGTATCTTTGACATAGAATTAGGTTAAGTATTGGGCAAGGGAAATGGTGAGGGTATACAGTAAAAAAAAATTTGTACCACAAGGTGTTAAAAACTGGACTTTGGGCTGATGTGTAATAAAGAATGGAGATTTTAAAGACTCCCATTAAAGAGAAATGCAGTAGGACTGTGAAAGCAAATTCACACATTAATGAAAGTCTGACTGAGTATAATGCATTTTGACCCATTAAGTAATGCCATGTGCCCTACGTTTATACGCCATAAAACGAGCATTTAAAGTACGGTACAGTACATCATGCAACTTGGAATCTTGGTTATAAATGTGAAAACATAAAATAGATTAACAATGAAGTGTAGTACATGTTGGTATCGATTTACGGTACAGTATGAATTTATTAACAGAGATAATGGAAAGGAAAGAGAACCGAGATGTTAATGCAAAATACTGTATATTGTACTACAGTAAGGTAACAGTACAGTAGGTTCACGTATTGCGTGTGTTCTCAATGCGCAATGAACCCCCAAATCAGCACTTTTTATTATCTTATGTGGAATGCTTCCCACAGAGAGCCTTTATGTAGCCAAGAGTGGCCCAAATCCACAGCCGTTCCCTGAAGCGCGTATAAACTCGGTTTCTGCGTGAAAGTAGCTGCTCCTCTAAACCCACGCTATAACCAGTCGCTACCCCCAGTGGCTTCTCCCTCTTACTCAATCAGAATCCTGCTCCCTCGCATACTGTGTACCCCATTGTTGCTGACTTGTTGCCCCCAACCCTACGCCCTACCAACCAACACCTGTCTTCACCATAACAACCACAACTGCAAGATATAGAGACCGTGTTACCCGTAGGTAGACTCAGCCAAATTCTCTGTGCCCTGGATAAGTTCAAACATGAAGTGAAGACTACAGAAACCTCCAAGCAGCGAACCAGTGAAATATTGTTTGATTTTGACAAGCAGTTCAAATACAACACCGACAGGCACAATGCTGAAATAAGCAAGAGGAAACAAAGCCAAATAACTCATTACCTAGGCGGCAACAGGTAGAACAGGCCAGAAAGGCAAGAACAAGAAGAGGATGTTGTGTCAACCCTTGACTTTGAAGGGTTTATGGACGAAGTGAATGAGATCAACACTGAACGCAGTGCTAGTGAGAGTGGTGTTGTGGTGGAGGATGAGGGTAGGGGTGCGACCTTGGGAGTAGCAGTGGGGAGGCAGACATAGTGTCACGGCCAGCCTCGGAACCCAACTCTCACTTCTACTGTGCTTCTGTACAGCTATTTCTTTAGTAAGAAATTATATTCATTGCTACTGTGATGCAGAATCAAATCACAATTACCAAATACTGTACTGAACTAGCATATAAGATCTCTGTAAATTGTCAGTGTGAGGCAGCGGCTGCCCATAAGTAATTTTCCCAATATCAAGACGTATTCATACTAAGCGATTTCCATTAACGCAGGCTCCTCTGCCGCCCAAATAGGCAAACCTACTGTACATCCATTTTGCTACCAGGCTACCAAAAATGTTTTGGAATTGGGCATTTTGTATTACATGAGTTTCATTCTTAAGATGATACTTAGCTAGTTGATTATGTAAGTAACTGTCAATATTTTAAGTACAAATTTGTTGCCTTAGTCCAATACCAAAACATATAAAAATAACACACATACACAGAAATTATGGTGATGGTGATAAATGTTGAGTCAGTTGTGTCCTTTGGCACTCGTCAATTCAATGTGTGTGTGTGCCAATGGTAAAACAATGCGATTTAAAATAAGATTTGGAATGTCTTATAGGTAATGTAATATGTATTTATCAAGTATGCAGCTGCTTAGTATTTAAAAAATAACATACAAGCACATATGAAACTGGCTAAGCAAAAAGCTAAGGACTGAGTTCCACTAAATGAATTTTTCATCCACCATCACTTGCCTTGATTGGTGAAACGTCAATAGAGGGATTCCGCACACTGTTTTGGCTTTTCTGCTGCATTGAAGCATTCTTTGCTGCACTATATACAGAGCAATATTCACATCCCGCACCTTTACTCAGGAATTATTAGAGAAAGATTTCCTTGGAATAAATTGGTTATGTTGGTTTTGTGCAGTATTGTAAACAAGTCTGGTTATCATTTTATGTTAAATTTTATCATTCAAATACTGCATTTAATATGAACCAACTCTTCAAGCTAAAATTCGGACAAACTAAAAAAGTTGAGGTGAAGGTCAGGGCTGAGAATAATGGGACATAAGCATCCCACATTTATCTATCTGCTCCTCATACATACAGTACTAACATAACCACATGCAGACATTACTCTTAAGACTCTTAGCTCACCAGAATTACATTTACATAACTAGTGAACCAGCAGACACATTGTTAGTGCTAATTTCATCATTCAAAATTTTTTATACAAAATTTATGATTTAACAATACCTTGCCAAATCTAGATCCAGCTCCGATTTAATATGGTAGAGCAAGCATCCAGAGACAAGGGGTCCCAGACATTCATCATCACCTCAAAGACTATGTTTTAGCATACTCTTAAGTTTTAAATCTTGTACACATGTAGTCCTGACAAAAAATGAGGACTAGATTCCTGAACGCTTTCTGGTTAATGAATTTTAGTCTGTAGAAATACTCCCATGAAATATTTGCATACAACATCAGTGAATGGTATTTATACCAAATAAATGGAATAATTAGCTCACAATGCCTATCAAGTATGATGATGAAAGTCAGAAGTTTTTTTTTTGTTTTTTTTCAAAAAATTCCATTTTTTCTCTCTCATACTGAAACTTCTTTTAAGCAGCTACACTGAGTGGTTTACAAAAAATAAAAATTTGGTATTAGAAATAGCCATAAGAAATAGTGTGGGTTAATGTGAGGAGGGATGGTGTGTAGTCAGAGAAGTAGGCTATACTAGCCACGTTTATAGTATGGAACATACAATGGAAAAAATTCAGTTAAACCAAGCAATAAGCAGCAAATCATCCTAGTTGAAGTCCATCCCGAACTTCCGCCATTGTTTACCAACACAAGAACGATGACGGACAGGATGTATATCATCTTATACGTTTTCCTCCGTCTCCATTCAGTAACGTCATTACTGACAAAATTTGACGTAGCTGTACAGATACGGAATCCATCAATATGGTCTAATGTGAACTGGGCATTAATAATATTAATGGGCGATTATATTCTAAATTATTGTAACTCCACATGGGATTTCATTTGTAAAATGGATGACCCCTCATCATTCCAAGGTAACATGATTTTTATTTACCTGAATTTATTCTGGCTAATGTATTCCCTGAAATTAAATTTACTTGGATTTCATGAGTTAGAAAACTACTAACACAACAGCACAATGTGACCACGACCATACAACAGCATGATACTAACTTAATTCATTGTTAATCTATGTATTTGGAAGAATATATAAGTATATTTGTATATATATATATATATATATATTAACTCTGGTGACATTAATATATAAGAATAAAGATTATGTACAGGTAAGAAAATTATTAAATACTGTATTGGAAACCTAAATCTTGACTTTTCAACAGCAAACAGAACTCCACCTGAAAATATATATCTATGGATAGGAAAAATTCCTTTATACAATGTAGTTTGTACAAGAAGCTCCTGAAGAGAAGTTTGTGCATTGAAATTGTAGCATAAGGTGTAGTTTCACAATCTATGTTTTCGCCAGCCTCTTTCTTCACTGTCAGTCATTCAGCTGATATATGGACAAATAATATTTTCCTTGTGTGTATATGTGAGGGAGGGTTCTATATCACTTTTAATTATCTGATATGAATTGCTGCATAATATCTGAGAATTCAACCACTGTCTTTCAATAATTAGTAATAGTTTTTCATCTTTAGATATCGGGAATTCTTGGCTCTGATAGAAGAAACCACCTGGAATAAGTCACAAAATAATTCAAAGCATCAACTATTGTTTCTTTTGCATCAGGTATTGTTCCTGAGCAGGTGTACATGAATAAAGCACATGTTAGGCCCTGTTTCTAAATAAAAGTACAGGAAAAAATGAAGATCAAGCCCTATTCCATGAACAAATTCTAATTGGTATGTGTCAATCATTCTGTCAGTGTCTCTACAGTAATATTATTTAACAGGATTTACCAATGTATAAGAATCACTATGGTCAAGTTTGAAAACTAGTTTTTTTTCTATTCATCTTATTCAGTTTTACCTAATAAAACACCACTTTTACTTGGCTTTTTTTTTTTTATCAGCTCATAATTAAAGCTATATCTGATTTTTAAATATTGCCTTTTTTTTCTCCTCCCAATATGTCTGACAGGTGACACATGTTTCAAGAATAAGGCTTGATGTGTAAGGAACTTTAGCCATAATAGCAGGTGACTGTTTTTACATTTCTTTCCTAATGTTAAAAGCTAGTTTAAGTTCATCTAAAATGCATAATTTTTAGGTTATATCTTTGCTTTAACATCACACAATTCTATTACAGAAAAACCCAATGTTTATGAACTAGGGCTTTCAAGGAATAAGCAAGTAAAGTCTGTGCTGTTAAGAAAAAGGCTGAATGCTGTGGCTGTGGAAAACATACCATTGTAAAAACCATCGTATGGGATATATATAATAGAAGAGATGTCATTACCTTGAAAAATACCAGTACAACTTCCATCTCCTTTCTATCTGCAGTCTTAGTGTACATCAAACTGAGGGAGACATTTTATGACTATTCACGCAATTGTGGTGCCCCCTGCAAAAGTGCAGCAAGTGACATGCACAAACAATCGAGAAAACAGTGCTTGAAGTTGGCGTATCCCCTCAGCCCGGGCAGTCACACCTCACTCTCGCTCTAGAATGGGAGTGAGGTATGCGACTAGGCAGTGGCAGATACCTTGCTACCTACTGTAAAACAATGATATAAATTGTAGATGCAGGAGAACAGATTTAAAGGAGTATTGCCACTCCCCCATTGGCTGATCATTGCTGACATAACATATTACTGATTAGTCAATGGTTGCATCACCTCCCATGGTTAGATACTTCTCTCCACCTCCGAGTTTCTAGTCAAGTGCATTTTAAGTGAAAGAAACAGGCATTGAATTGGAATTATAGTCCTTAAAAACACATTCCTTTGCCTTTCAGCTCTGAACATGAATCACTAAATCGAACTTGAAGTGGGCTATTCGATATACCGGTATGTAAAAAGTCAGTTTGACCCAACCTGTTGCTTTCCTCACTTCAGCAGGGGGAGCCGCAATCTGGAAAACACCGTTTTCTTGTTAAGGAGCTGAGAAGTTCACAAATTGAAGGCTACTGCTTTCTCCAGACTATGCATGAGAAGTCTCTTGTGGCTTAATTGTCCATGGGTCCACAGTGACTTCCCCTTTACTTTCTTCCATCTCTCTTACTGATACCTATATGCTCATTTCCTTCACAACTATCAGTTCCTTGCCTCATTACATATTTCTTGATTATTTACTCCTCGTTTATATACAGTACATCCTTTAAATCTTCTCTCCTGATCCACTCTCCCTCCTTTCTATATCTATCTGTATACACATACATCATCCTCCCCCCTCCTCCTCCCTACACATATTATTCTAATCCTTGCTCCTGCTTCCATCAGTCACTCAACCATGACATGATGCTACTACCCTGAGTGTAAGACCATAGCTGCTTTGGGAGTTGTGATGAGAGTTCATCATGATCTGCGAGATCTCTTCAGAAGCTGTGTAAAGTAAGTACAGTAAAAGTCAGCAAACCTTCACAAGTTCTCCCTCCACCTCACTTGATTGATGTGTAAGCAACTTAAATATGATCTAAGCCAAGCCTAGGATGGCTACTGCTCATCTGTCTTGTGTGAAGACTGGCTTGAGTTGGATTCCTGCTCTTCCAGAGGTCCTCATCAGTGACTCTTGTTATCTGTTCTGTGTTGGTACTTCTTCCAGCTTCTTCCACACCACCTATAAAAAGAGCCAAATTGTTATGAATGCTCTATAATAATATGAGGCACTTGTGCTTGTCTGTCCATCTCTGCATGGCTAAAATAAGAGAGGATATATGGTGCTGTCGACACTTAATTTCAGCTGAAAATTTATAAGAAATAATAATACAGTATTACTCCTGATTTCAAGTAATGCTAATCATGAATTACAATGAGGTTTCTACACTGAATGAACGAGCTGTGGGTGTTGTGGTAATATTGGAAGCAATATCCTACAAACTAGGCTGGTGTTAAGACCCTGAAGGATGGGGGAGAAGATGATAGAGTGGTAGGAACAGCAAGCACAATGGAAATAGAATGGGTAATTGAAGAATTGAAATGGAATGGCTGGGTTCTGAAGGGACACCAATACCCTTAAAGTACAACTGTGCATATTAAATAAATTACAAAAAATAATACATGATGTATATACTGAACACCTGAAGAAAACTGAAGTATCAGATGTATTAATTGCAACTAAGGAGACTTTTTGAACATCCCTAAATAATGAGGAATAACTGTAACACAACAACTTCCATTGTGCACTTGTGAAGCAATTATTTGAGAAATATGTGAAAAATGGTTTTGATACATACACTACACATCTGACGGAGGAGAGCTTTTTCCCCATCAGCCAGGCCAGCATCCTGCCTTCCCCCAGCTCCAGCTGATGGTGGGGGTGGTGGTGCTGGGGGTGGCTGGGGAGGTGCCTCCAGCTGCTCCTGCACCTCCAGCACTCTCATGGCTGCTGCTACTGAGTTTGGTCGGGATACCAGTGGAGGTGGCCCGTCTAGCAGGTCATCATCACTTTCAGCCGACCCTAAGCCAATACCAACCACAATTTAATTTTATGTCAGACCGTTGAGATAATCATGACAATTGTAGTACACTTGAAGTAACACTAATAATCTGTTATTCACACTATACTTCTTCACTCACATTTCTAATTTGACACCCCAACTATCCTGCCTCTTTGTTCTCAAGCTTCCAGACTTCTCTTCTTTTTCCTTTTGTATCACTACATTTCCCACCATTACCTGCCAAATACTTCAACTACTCTCCTGCTCTCTCTCACCAGTTTGTTTATTGTCTCACATGCTCACTACTAGATTACCTATATGATAGCAAGGAGATGAAACTATTACCTGGTCCAAGTGGTGCCCTGGTTAGTCCCAGACCCACAGCTCTCAGGTGGTGAGAAAGTGAGTATGGTGGTGGGTGTGGCGGCCTACTCTTACTGTCCATGGGATTAGTTCCTGGGTTCTGGTTCAATGATGGGAAGGCTGGGTGGTGCCCAGAGGTGGGGGGAATATTGGCATTGTCACCCCCTTGGCCCTCAGGATGGCTGCGATCAGGTTTGGTCATCTGCTGCCTCTCAGCCTCCAACAGCATCACTCGAGCCTCTAGTGACCGGATGTATGCCACCACTTGTTCTGCAAGTTCAGGGGAAGCGTATTATTGTCCAGGTAATAATATATTGTAGTTCTAATGCCTAGAATACTCCAAGGACTCACCCTTAAACCTTGAGGTTGGCCACAACAGGAGTCTCCATTTTTCCATTCCCTGAAAAACTAAACTCTGGTGTAAAACGTGACATGGTTAAGAGAAAAATAATTTCTACTCAATAAATATTCCATTTTAACGTTATATATATGGAAACAGCTAAAAAAAGGGGGGGGGGAAACCAACAACTCAATCTGGCTGTTGCATATGATGCTGTGAATGTACAGTAGGTTCGCATATTGTGCGCCTATTTGGGCGACAGAGGAGCTCGCTTATAGGGAAAAAGCTTTGTCTAAATCCATGTTTATATGGGGAAAATTACTTAAGGGTGGCCACTGCCTCACAATGACAATTTACAGAGATATGCCAATATGCAGGGTACAGTACAGTATTTGGTAATTGTGATTTGATTATGAGTCTCAGTAGCAATGAATATAAGTTGTTACCAAAGAAATAGCAGTACAAAAGCACACTAGAAGTGAGATGGGATTCCAAGGAGGCTGTGACAGTATAATGGGGTCGCGCCACTACCCTCACCCACCAGTCGTCACCACACCACTACTACCCTCACCCATCACCACTCCCACTAGCACTGCATTAAATGTTGATCTTATTCATTTTGTCCTTAAATCCTTCAAAGACAAGGGCAGACACAACTGAATACATAATGAAGATAGCGAGATACCGCTCCATTAAAATGATTGCTGGACACCATAACTCCTCACAGTCCACATAATAGCCAGCATGGGCTATATACAGCCATGGCTATGGTAACACAGGAAAGGCCTGGGCTAGAACTAACGAATTGACTGTATTAACACTGACTCTAGCCTAGGAAGTGTTTTATTTGAAATCGACAACCAAGAAGAGATAGAAAATATCAAAGAGCTTAGACCACTCTATACTCCAGCCACCCCAACCCTCCCCCACTTTGGCATGGTGAAGGCAGGTGTTGGTTGGTAGGGTGTAGGGTTGGGGGCAACAAGTCGGCAACAACAGAGAGGGGGGTACACATCCTGTGTGTGACTGAAAGGGAGAAACCAGCTGGGGAGAGCGTTTTTGTTTATTTGGACTTAACGCCTATCGACAATGTAATTATCATTAAGGTGATACAGTATATTTATAGAGTGACAAAGTATGTGTGTGAAGTGTACGTGTGTGTGTGTGTGTGTGGAGAAGTATACGTGTGTTTGTGTGTGGGGAGAAGTGTCTGTGAGAGACTGTCTGGGGGGAGTGGGTGGTTGTAGGCTTGTAGCGTGGTTTTGGGGAACACAGGGAGCGGATAGTGTCATGTGGAAACTGGATTTAAACGCTCTTCAGAGAACGGCTGCAGATTTGGGCCACTCTTGGCCACAAAAACCTTCTGTGGAAATAATTAATATATAATAAAAAGTGCTGATTTGGGGTTCGTCGTGCTTAAGGTGAATTGCTCATTGAGAACACACTTAATAGGCAAACCTACTATAGTAGTTTTTACCATGTTAGTTTGACCACTTCTGAACACACATCTGCAACTCAGGCTTCCATGCATTAAGTCACATATTGAGCCTTGGTTGTTGTTGTTGTAGTTCCCCAGACTGTCTGGCCGAGCAGTCCCGAGTCTGGTTGACCGAAGCTGCGTAGATGCTCGGACCCCCAATTGGGAGTCAGGGTGATAGTGAGATCTGTTCCTCCGAAGGCATCAGACAAGGGGACTGTTGGTTTACGGGTATGTACCCCCGAGCCAACATTCCCCCTGTCTGTAGTCTTCCTTGTTGTGCCACCCAATCGGGCGATCTCGTCAGCTACCCAGAAGGAATGAGAAATAGTAAGAGAGACAGACAGAACAGGCCACGGTGTGGTAGAGGAGGCCAAATTCCTCATTTCTGGATAGAACCAGCCCTCACCAGTGGGAAGGGGTGATAAGAGAGGTGGGACAGCAAGTATGAAGGAAAGAAAAGGAACAGAGGGATATTTGAAGAACTGAAAAGGATTGGCTGGGGCCGAAGGGACGCCAAAACCCTTGAAGTACTGCCCACATTACCGCAGGCAATACTTTCCTTACGGGGTTGAGCCTTGGTAATTTATCCTGGTATGTGATTTCTCTTCATTTTATTGTTGTTGTTGTTGTTGATGTTCTCCCGAGGCAGAATGGCCTCCTGTCCCACACACCCCTGGTACACTCTGGTCAATTTGACATTTTGTTCTATATAAAAACACACAAGGCTGAGCATCAAATTTACTTACATAAAGCCCAGAAGCTGTATAACAGTTTTCCCTGTCATAAACAAAGCATCATACTCTTTTCTTACTCTGATTGCAGGTTTTACAGTGGTGGGGAAGTAAGTAAATCAAGCAAGGCAATGCCTTCCTTGTGGGTCCAACCCCAAGAGGCTGCTAATCGAAGAGGTGGACAGCCCTACACTTTCAAACATAGACTACACTGCACACAACAAGACACATCAAGAACACAACATACACTCTACGTATTATAGAATACTGTGCAATAAGAGGTGGACTGTTCTGATTAGTGAGACAAACCATTCATGGGAGACCTCTGCCTGTTGAGTGTGTCCTCTAGCAACCTCTCTCTTGAGGGTGAGCGTGCCAGCGTGTTGTTGGTGCCTGTGGTGGTGGTGGTTGAGTGTTGTGAAGGTGGTGCTGGAGGTGGTGGTGGAGGAGGGAGGTGAGGAGGGTGGTGGGGTGGACCAGAAGGCTCATCAGCATTGGTAGAGGAGGAAGAACCATCACCGTCATCTCGAGTGATGAGGGGGTTACCACAGTGACCACAAGCAGCGTTACTTCTCTCCTCATCCAGATACAAACACAGCTCCTGGTAATACATACTGGGTTACAACAAAATAAGGGTGGGCAGGTCAGGATGAACAACTATAAAGGAAATAAAGACAACATCCAATCTCCCATGTTACTACAGTAATGCATGTACGGTTGGCCACATGAATTCTTACACAGGCTATATGGAAAATGAGATAATTATTCTGGAAGTACTGTAATGAATGGTCTACCAAGTGACAACGTAATTACAAAACAACAAACCTAATAATAATATTGCATTGCAATTACATAGTTTAATATTTTCTGTATGTTGTAAACTCTCGAGAACAACAGCGCGTGTACAAATTCTTGTGGCCAATAGCCACAAGCCCAAGCTTTGGCCACAATGGGAGGGAGGTCAACCCATTCACATGTGTAACATAGCAAAAGTGAAAATCTGCCTGGTCACTTCCATGCTGCAGCCAGAAGCAACTTGCACCACATAGCCACAACCACATGATATACCCCAACATACCACAACTCACTTCCGACAGCGTCGGAATTTGGCTGTCAACACCAAAAAAGTTATGGATGTTGCCAGAGAAATTTACACTGGTGTGGCTGAGAAGTGGGGGACAATTCATGGCATCAAAGGGTTGGGTTGATAAGTTTATGGCCCGATACAAGATTAAAAATGTGAAAATATCAGGTGAAGCCCCCAGTGGGGACCGTGCTGCAACCCAACAATATTCGCAATTTCTGAAAAATGTAATTGAGGAGGGCCAGTACACGCCCGAACAAATCTTCAACATGGATGAGACCAATTTTTATTGGAAAACCATGCCAAACTGCACATTTATTTTAACAAAAACAGCCAAGATCTGGGGTAGGAAGGCTATAAAGGAGAGAGTCACCCTTCTACTGGCCATGAACGCTTTAGGAACCTGTCGCTTGAAGTCTACCATTGTGCATCAGGCGATGAGGCCAAGGGTGTATAAAGGGCATGACATGAAAAAACTAAATGTCCACTGGCTGACCTCAATATTTTGGAGGGTCTACCTGAGGACAGGCAGGTAGCTGTGCCTGGCATACCTCAGACGGTAGAGGCAGAGGTGGTGGCGGTTGTGGTGGAGGCACAGCATATTCCCGGCTTTGGTGACACAACAGCTAAGGATATCAGAGAAATGCTACAGCCACCAGCATTATCTGCCAAAGACCTTCTTTATGAGGACCAAATTAACGACGAGGAAAGTGCAGGGGAAGAGGAGGACTGTGAACAACCAGGGAAGGAATTTTCTATGACCGACATCCAGCAAGTTGTCAAGGTGGGAGGCCAGCTTTGCCATTTGCTTGAGCAAGATGACTTAAGGAATAATGAGGCTCTTTGTGTGGGTATTTCCCAAGCTATCTCCAGTTATAAAGACCAATATCACACCCATGTCAACAGTCTCAAACAATGCATGATATCAGAATTTTTAGCACGTTGTCAAGCCCAGCCAGACAACTTGGAAGATCTTCAACCTGGACCATCAGGAGTCATCACTCGCCCTGACCCCACGGAAGACTCAGATGACCTATTCACACCTTCCGCATCAGACGACGAGGATTTTGAGGGCTTCTTGAGTGCTTTGGTCAAACATATGGGTGACAAGGAGTAGCATACCCCTAAGCCTCGGTGGGTTAGCCTCGGAACCCACCCTCCATGCACCCATCATTGTAAATATTTACAGTAAATATGAATGATTTTTCATTATTTCAATTAATCATATATTATCCACACACATTTTTTCATGTTTACAGTATTATCTGGGTGAAAGAGGGTAAGAAAATGGTTAAAATTAGATTTGTAGGAGCCAAAAGTAGGGCTCTTGGAACAAATTTATTTTTCCCCATAAGTTATTAAGTTCCGTTATAGCGATTCTCGTTATAGCGCACTGACAGCGGCACAAATTAGGCGCGATAACGGAGGGTTGGGTCTAGTTAATTTAATCATTGTGTCATTTGCTGACAACAGCTAAAAACATCCAGTGCTACTCTCATACCAGTATGGCAAATAAAATTAATATGCTGTTCAAATCACTTGGTGGCACTAGTGTTGACAGTGAAAATAGCAATTAGTAAGGCTTTTTCCACTATTGGATAGATATGGAATCTTTGGTCAAGACAAGAGAACAATTATAACCTTATGTATCCCCACAGAATTATGAATAAGCTCAATAAAGATAGATATAGTAATGGGGATTTCAGTAATACTGGATAAGCGTGTGAAAATGAAATGGTAACATTGTAGCCCAAGGAAAAAAAGTAAAGGGTGCAATGAAAGACCTTAAGTAGAGTCTGTAAAAGAGTTAATACCAACACTACAGTAAAATATGATTGTGCAACTTTGGTGCGGCATATGAAAAAATTGAAAATGAAAGCAGTACAGATGGACATGCCGAAAAGTGCATGTCAAATTTGGTACCGGTACGAGTTAATCACTTGATCAAAGAGTGAGGAAAGCGTTCGTTGATGGAATGGGCATATGGAGAGAATGGAAGAATGCAAGGTGACAAACAAAACTGGGGTAAGGAAGTGATTATGAGGGACAAAAGAGATGAGGAAGACCTAGGAGAAGATGGCAAGTTATCCTGAGGGACTACATAAGAAAATATGGATTAGAAATGGTTATAGCAAAAAAATTCTGTGCATTCAAAGCAAGAATGGACAAGATTTGATAGATATGGATTCTGTTACAGGTATGAACACAGTGTGTGCTGGACAGTTCACAGAATGCCTCATATTACCAAGGGTAAGGAAGAGACTTTGTAGATGTTTGTAAAATACTTGTGGAGGGGGAGCCGAGAAATTTGTGGATTTGAAAGAGGGAATGAATGCAAGTACGGGTTATTACACCAGGCATTCTGGGTATTCCATCCAGACTACCCCTCATTGTGTTCTCTTCTTTCTTTTTTCATCCCTGGGCCTGGAGCCTTCCCACCCCTTGAAAAAAGGGAAATGGTCAGTGATGACAATGATGAATGAACAGAAAATGTAAGCTATTGAATTAAAATCAGTTAAAAGTGCTAAACAATGAGAAATCTGTTCTCAATTAGTAAAGAGTTAATACAAACTAAAAAAAATTACATAACATTACTGACAGAGTTATCTCTCACCTTGAGCTCTAGGTTATCCTTGATGAGTTCTTGCTGCTTGGCTTCCAGCTGTCGGAGTTTATTTTGATATGCTGTAACCTCTTGCCTCATGACAGAGGCAGTGTACCGACCAAATCTCTGCCACTCCCGTGCCAGCTTTCTCCCCTTCTGACGGTCATCATCTAGGAAGCAGCACAGGTCTCGCAACTCCTGATGGGAAAAAAATTAAACAGCTCTTGAACCATGTAACATTTTTATAATTCTATGTCCAATGCTGTCAACCATGTTCTGTAGAATGCTTAACCATGCTTCATCATGCAATGACTTGGTGCCTTCCCTGAACACTTTCAATCTCAGCAATGTAAGTGAATAAGCAACAATCTTTAGTCCTTGTTGCAATAATTATACATGTGTGAAAAATCTAAGCAATGTCATGAAAATAGTTACAGTCAAAAGGGGTTATGTGTCAGACCCTGCAGTGACTGGCAAAAATGTTAAGAGTATTTCTAACATCCCCCAATAAAGCACTAACAGTACTGTTTAAGTTATTTCCATTACCTACAGACTGTTCAGGAAATCAATTAATGCATTTTAAGAGATTTATGCATAAATACTTCCTGAAAAAATTGCACATGCACAGTACCAGTACTGTACTGTTCATACTGTGTATACCGTACTATACAGTAATGAAAAATGCATATTTCCCTTTTATCCGTGTTTGGTAGAGCAAGGTATTTGTGGCCAGTCTATTGGCAACTTCTTCAAGAAAACCATCAACTTGGCATTCCTGGAAGCACTTGTTGCCTACTAGATATTAATGTTGATATGGTATTATCTCAATTATTTTTTTTTTTTTCATTATTGTGCCTGATTCACGCAGAAAGCTTGTCTCTGGTATATCAGATGATAAAGGATACAATATTACACTATGAAACCACACTGCTTCATAAATGTCATATATATATTTACCTCACAATGTGGAAAACTGCAGCCTGTTTCACCACCTCTGTTTCTCCAAGAAGTGAACTCCAAAACATGGTGAATTTGCTTGATTTGAAGTACCTCCACTACCAATAGTAGCACTAAAATTAATGTGAAATGTATAACTGAACAGTATATACAGACCTGGTTGTCATCAGTGAGTCTGGTATGAGCATGTCGGAGGTGCCGGAGTTCAGAGGTGTGGTTGAGACAGGACTGACGTAGATCTCTTGCCTCTGCCTCTCCCCTTAACACCCTATTCACCAGCTCACCCCGGCTCAGTCCTTTTATCTCCTCTTCCAACCCTGATCCTGTCCCTGCCCCTGGGCCCCCCTCTCTGCTTTGTTCTCCTTCCTCCCCTTGGCCCGATAGAGGGCCAGGGTATCGAGGAGGTTCAGGGTAGGCTGGGGGTTGGGGAGGACTAGGGTGGGGGTACTGGGCAACTCCAAGGGGCCTGATAGGCCCTGGTGCACCTCGTTGACCTGGAGGCTGAAGGGGTGGAGCACGATGTCCTGTGGGCCCATTTTGCAGCGGGGGTGGAGCTTGAGGGGGACCACGCTGGGGACCTGAACCTGGGTAAAGGGCCAAAGGGGGTGGAGGGTGGTGGGGTGGAGGACGAGGAGGGCCAGATTTACCTTGGTGGGGTGGGGGTGGGGCCATGGGGGGGATGTGAGGGTGGGCAGCAGCTGGCATCAGCACCCAGCACCCCTCACTCTCCTGGAAGTCATCATAAGTTCATAAGTTCCACTATCTACCTCTCTTCTGTCATGTCACTCAATCTTACAAACAAATCATAGAGATCAAAATAAATATACATCCGGAAAGGTGGTGAAAACTAGCCAAAATATGTGTTTGTCATAAGTATGGGGTTAAAGGGGGTTATACACTTTTGGTACCGTATATTAGAGTGCATTGATTGAGGCTTCTGATTCCAGTAATGTTCCAGTATATTGCCGTTTTCTATTATGATGTTTCTACCCTCTTTACCAACTAATTCATACCATTCCAAGACTATTTTCTTCTATGGCATTTTGCTCGGAAATGCCCCATTTCCAAGATAGGGCATTTTGAAATTAACTTGACCTTACCTTAACCTAATCTAGACTGCAGCAGACCTAACCTCGGCAGACTACTGGGACCTAACCTGGGCAGACTACTGGGACCTAACCTGGGCAAACTACCGGGACCTATTTCCAGGATAGGGAGCATATGCAAATGGGGCATTTTGGTATTAGCCTGACCTTACTTAACCTAGCCTAAACTGTAGCAAACTACCGGGGGTATTATTACAGATGTACTGTGTTCTTGGCTAGGGCCGCGCAGTGTTACCACATCCGTTTAGGTCCCGGGAATTTGCCTCGGTCACTTTATGATAGTTTACACCGGTTATATCCCGGTAGTTTGCCCAGGTTAGGTCCCGGTAGTCTGCTGTGGTCTATGTCTAGGTTAGGTTAGGTCAGACTAATTTCCAAATTATGTTTGTAAAACGGGGCATCACCGAGAGAAACACCATAGATAAAAAGTGTCTTAGAATGGTCCAAAATAGTGGGTAATGATATTAAAATATACAATATAGTGAACTCGGTACTTCTGTAAATTTACCCTACCGAGACCTAACTGGGGCAAGCTACTGTGACTTAACCTGGGCAAACTACCGTGAGTTAACCATGGTAAAGAACCAGGACCTCCTGACTATGCTACGAAACAAACTCCTTCTATATATTGTAGGTGTGTGTGTTTCGTGGCAATATTTGGACTTTTTTTTTTTCCCCTCGAAATTTCTGACTACCATACATCACAGGGTCCATTAATTAATAGGGTAATACACTTTTGGTACATTAGAGTGCCCTGATTCCCTTAAAGTATGCCAGGAAACAGGACCAGATGAACATAAATAATGAAGTCCTGTTGCTTGAAGTACTTTGGAGGAACCAGTTGCTCCAATTTTACCAACACTGTACAGTATTTATTGAAAGAATTACCATTTTGTAGCAGTTTTGCCAGATCCGGCTAGGACCCAGTATTTTCCCCCGGTAATTTCCTGTTCTTTACCACGGTTATTTCCCAGTAGTCTGATGTGGTCTAGGTTAGGTTAGGTAAGGTCAGGCTAATTTCAAAATGACCCATTTGAACATGCCTTATCTTGGAAATGCCATAAAAGAAAATAGTCCTAGAATGGTCTAAACAAGTGGGTAATGAAGGTAGAAAAACCGTACGTGCTAAAGGCAATTCTTTCAATATTTAACAATATTTGAAGAACTTTTTTCTTTTTCCTCCAAATTTCTGACTACATCCCAGGGTCCCTTAATTAATACGGTAATACACTTTTGGTACATTAGAGTGCCCTGATTCCGTTAAAGTATGCCAGGAAACAGGACCAGATGAACAAAAATATTGGTGTCCTGTTGCTTGAAGTACTTTGGGGGAACCAGTTGCTCCAATTTTACCAACACTACTACCCCCTTAGATTAACTCGTTCACACCTTGGGCCGTATGCAAGAACATCCGTGGTGCATACGATGGTGTGGTACCGGTACGATGGCTCCATAGAAAAACAACAGAGCCACGCCATCGTCAATACCACAAATGTTCTTGCATACTGCCCCTTCAGTCACCATCCTTCATTATCAGTCACCAATTTCCCCAACACACCTCTCTTTTACATCATTTACTCCATGTCCTGGCAGAGGTAAATGGTCTCATGGCTTGTAAATTGCCCTGGTTGAGACGCATCAGAGCAGAAGAGAATAATTTTCACTTGACACAGATATTATTAGCCGAGGCAAATCCTGCCTTTTCAAATGTTTGGTGGCACTCCAACTCCACTTATCACTCCCTTTATTTTTCCTTATCACCACATTAAATGGGGGTAAGGGGTTTCAGCTCATTTACCTGTTTAATCCACTAAAATAATAGGATTTCACTTGGAGGAGAAATATCCAACATGGCCGCCAGTACGGGTTGCCACCTCTACTTTACCAGCAATTGTAAACAAACTCTTTTATTGTTCACATTATCCTAAATAGTTGTACCACGGGCCTCAAGGAATGTCCACGCATCCTTCTTATTAGCATATTTTATCCTAGTAATAGGAAATCTAAACGGTAGTATTGTGAAAACTTTATGTGGCACATCGCTAGGCTTCGTAATTTCTCGCCTATATTCAAATAATCTCCGTCGTTCCGTTTATTTCTCAATGCAGAACGCATTATAATTTTCAACACAATCATTTGAAGGGCTGTTGACACATGGATATATAAACAATAGGTATAAAATAGAGTTAAAGGAAGTGTAGTCGGCAACTCAAGGGGCCCCAAGGCTATCAAATGAAAGCTAAGGAATGCGGGATTCTTATATACCCTCATTTAAGTCTCCAGGAAGGACTAATACAATTCTGTCTTTATAATTTCAACTGAAAGCATTAACTTATTTACTTTCTGTGCCCTGTCTTCATGCTTGTTCAATATATTCACTAATAAGGAGAATCAATGATCGTGATTATCGTGCACCTGAACACTCAGGAATTCCATTCACTTCAACCGTGAGTTTTGTGTTCAAGTCTTTAAAGACTATCGATAACAAGTTGAGTTTTTTATGTTTGTTGTAATCGGAATCTATCAGATTAATAGTATGTATGGCAACCGATGCGCCGACTGAAATGTCAATATATTTTAGCTTACAAATGATGATAGCGAGGTACCGTAAGTATGCGATTTCAAGCACAAATACGTAGTAAAACAGGATACAAGATTTTTCAGAAGTCTTGCACAAGACCAATAGACTATAAAGTATTCTACTGTTCTTGGTCTTGCATACCCAAGCCCATGGTCATCTGCTGGGGCCCAAACCCAAATAGCAAACGCTTGTCAATGCTTGTGCCTTTCCAGCAGGACTGCCATTGCCATTGGCCCCCACTGCCTGACGAGTGACGGCCTTGCTCTTCCTTTCCGAAAAACTATCGCACGCCTCAGTCAGGAAGGCGGAATCCATAAATCGTAGGTGACAACAGTTAGACTATAATTATTTTAAGAAAGATGCAGCAGATTACCAGGATCACATCTTAGGTAAGTCACCCCTGCCCTGCCACACTGAAGAAAACCAGCAGTGCCAGCCCCTCCAAGTAGTAGGTAGGCTTACCAGCCAACCTTGAATAACGGGACTTTTGCAATCCCCAAAGGCAGGACAGGACGGACAATATATTTTTTTATTTGAGGAAAGAAGACTGCCTTAGGTCTGGAAGACCCTACAGGATGAGAGGTGAAAGCGAGTTGGAACAGCATACATGAAAGAGACAAAAGGAGAGGGACAAGTGAAGAACGTTTTAATTTGAAGATGAAAGACCGCCATAGGCCTGGAAGACCTGTATGACGAGGGAGATGGGGCAGCAAACATGAAGGAAAGCAAATGAAATGAACTGATGCACTGAAAGAGATGGGATAGACAATACTATCTCCCACCCGACTTGTGTTCTTTTGAGGAGATTGGCACACAAGTCCACTATCAGGAAAACTGACGACCATCATCGTCCCTTGCTTCAGAAAAAATGGGTGAAGCAGGCTAACCACTAATCAGGATGCTTGACTTTGGGCCAACCATTTACAGGTGCAAACTTGGTCAGGCAGGTCCGACCCTTAGACCCTGTTCACAAAAGGAGTTCTGAAAGCGTATTTCCATAGTCAATGGAGTTCACATGTAAATGCGACGGTTCCCAAAATGTACAAGTGGCAAGATCCCCCTCGCAACTGCGCATTTGCGAATTACATATAGAGGAATAGCACTGTACACACAAGGCAGTTACCACCACATTTTGAAGGTAGTGCTCCCCTATTGGCTGACATTATGAGGAGAGAGACTGTGTCACCATGGAAACTACTGGAGAATTACACATGCAGTGATGAGATCACACGTTACACACGCAGTAACGGCACTGTTTGAAACGTGCATTTCAAACTCCGTGTTCAGAAATGCCTCGTGTGGACAGATCAGTAACAAGCGATTAGAAGTGGGTAGGAAGCAACCAGCACTCCTGCTTGTTGAACACCTCTGGTGTGGGGCATGCCAAAAGCAGACCCAGTCCCAGATGTAGCCAGCAGCAGCTTTGCACCAGAGTACAACTCTTTAAGTGTGGTAGGCCTTACTGACCCAATTTTTAGAAGTATAGAGCAGCTCATAGCTTCCCTTGACAACTAAGGTAGCTTGGAGCACCTAATCCTCTGTACCAAGGAAAGAGGACAAGTCTAAAACAGTAGCAAGATGTGGCTATACCATGTGGCAGCACCAGGTACAGTAAGGCTAAACACAGTCAAGCTCCTGGTCCAGGAGTGGCGGCGTCTACGTCGTGGGACCACCCCCCAAGGCTCCCAAGGAAGGAAGCTATGGGGGCCAAACCGTCACAACATTCCCCCGCCCCCCACCAGGGGGCGCGAGTCCCTGGGAATGACTTCGGTCACCGGGCAATACCACACCCTCACACAACACACACAATTACACATTTTTTCATCACCGAGGAATGATTCTCCGGCTGTCATTTCTCGGCTTCTCCTTCTAGCCGGAGACATTGAAAGCAATCCTGGACCCATAAACAAATACACATGTCCGACATGCTCTAAACCCATCACATCAAGTAGGCAGACAAAGGGTTCAGTTCAATGCAATTCCTGTAAGAACTGGACCCACTTATCATGTACAACATTAGCATCCATGATACACTACACAAACACATGGACCTGTTCCACATGTCCCTCACCTCTTCCAACACCACAACCTCCACCACCCTCACCATCACTCCCACCTCCATCACCCTTACCAACACTCCCGCCTCCATCACCCTTACTTCCAACACCAACAATACCTCCACCTCCACCTCCTTCCCCGCCACACTTTCCTCTCCCCCGTGCAGCAGCACCTAACACACACCGCACACACAACATTAACATACTTCAGCTAAACATAGATGGCATAAACACCAAAAAACAAGAACTCACACACTTCATCATACAACATAATATACACATTGACATCTTACAAGAAACAAAATTACGCAACACAAACAAAACACCTACATTCACCAATTTCACCACCATCAGACAAGACCGGGCCAACGGAAATGGCGGTGGACTCATCACCCTAGTCCATAAATCCCTTAATTATATTGAAACCAGTGCAGAACTCAAATCCCTCCTCCCTCACCACGACACCACCACAGAAATTCAAAGCATCAAAGTCCGCACTGGGAAATCATCCAATATTACAATAGTTAATTTATACATCCCCCCTCAAACCAGCCCAACAGTTCCCAAAAACTTCTCCCCCCAGCTCCATCAAATCACCAACCAACCTGACCTCATCCTGGGTGGTGATTTCAACGCCAAGACGTCGGCCTGGTATGTCAACAACCCCGACACAGACAGAGGGCTTGAAATCCTTGCACAAACTGACAACCTCATTCCATTAAATAACCCACATCAACACACTCATATTCCTCACCAAGCCCTCTTCCAACCATCCTCTCCTGACATATCCTTTTGCTCTCCCAACCTCGCCCCCAGAACATCATGGAGAGTGGTCAGAACCCTTGGCTCTGACCACATTCCAATCATAATCACCACTAAAACAAGAATCACCCCAGTTGGCCACAGACACACATACACAAATTACAAGTGCCAACTGGGAAGCCTTCACTATGGAAACAGAACAACACTTCGAAACACTGAACAGTACACCCATCACAAACATCAACACAGCTGTTCAAAAACTCAATACAATTATACAAAACGCAGACAAACAGCACATCCCTATAGGTAACAGAAGAAAACACAACCCCAACTTTACAACAGAAATTCAAGACCTCATCAAACAACGTGACACACTTAAACACACATCCACAACACACAATAAACCAAATACAAGCACTAAATACACAAATAAACAACAAAATCAAAGAACAAAAAACATTTAACTGGCAAAGTTTTGTCAACACACTCAACCAACACCAGCAAACTCTACAAAACACTAAACAGCATCACACTGTCCAACAGCAACACTACACAATCACATGCAGCCATCACAACAACAGACACTATACCCTCTAACAAACAACAACACAAAAACACACTCATCCAGCATTTTTCGCACGTCAGCCACCTTCACCCTCATCCTGAAGACAAACAAATCATTAGACGCAAAAGACGTTTCCCCACTGACTCATTAGACTATACACCATTCACAAATCATCAGACAAATCACATCATTCACAACATAAAACACTCACCTGCCTGCGGTCCAGACAACATCAGTAACATACACCTTAAACACCTTGGACCACAAGGCATACAAGCACTCACTAACATAGCAAACTACGGCTACTCACACAACACATTACCCAACATCTGGAAACATGGAAACATCATCACCATCCCCAAACTCAACAAAGATCCCACACTACCCTCATCACACCGTCCCATCACCCTCCTTTGTACCCCCTCCAAAATCACTGAGCGCCTCATCATTAAACTAATCACACCACACATCCCCCTTGCATCTTCACAACATGGCTTCAGACTGCTACACTCAACAAACACCCTTCTTACAGACCTCACACAAAGAATTTTTGATGGCATCAACTCAGATAGACCCCCACACAGAACACTCTTAGTAACATTGGACATTAGTAAAGCATTTGATGCCATCCCCCGCCAAAACCTCACAAACAAAATATACAACACAAACATGCATAATAACACCAATAGATGGCTGGCCAGCTTCTTGGGAGGAAGAATAGCCCATGTTACATTTGCTGGTCAGTCATCTAACATTAAAAACTTCACCAATGGTGTCCCCCAAGGTTCTGTACTCTCACCCACCCTTTTCAACCTATACATGCACGACATGCCAACACCCCAGGCACCACAAATACACACAGCCTCCTACGCAGACGACATAACACTCACATGTACACACAGAAACGCAGACACAGCCACTCTCATCCTCCAACCCTACCTCAACACACTTAATGCCTGGTTCACCACAAACACTTAAAATAGCACCCACCAAGTCAACTGTCACCCTTCTCACCAACTGGAACGCAGAACACCGCTACACACCACACCTCACCATAAACAACACACCTATACCACACACACACACACCCAAAATACTTGGCATAACATACAATACATCCATGACATTCAAACAACATATTATGGCCATCAAAAACAAATGCATGCAAAGACTTAAAGCCCTCAGATCACTTGCCAGCACAACATTCGGACACAACAAAGAAACCACAACCACAGTATACAAACAATATATTCGATCAGTGATGGATTATGCAAGCCCTGCCTGGGCTTCAAACCTCGCTGAGACTCATCACAACACCCTTCAAACCATACAGAACAGAGCCCTAAAGACAATCACAGGCTGCACAGCTACCACACCTACAGACCACCTACACTATGAAACCAAAGTCCTCAAAATCAAGGACCATCTTGACATGAGAGGCACACAAACACTTGCTGCAGCCTCCACAAACCCACACCATCCACTACACTACATGGCACAACACCCACACATGCCAAGGAACATTAAAACAACACCCAGTACACGATACCATACACAAATACTATCATTTCTTATGCCCTGTCCACTCCAAACCAATCTCCAGAAACACATCCATACTCAAATCACTCATCATTCCATCCAAACACTCAAAAACAACACTCAGCTGCATGCACGACCTCCTGACATCCACCCATCCGAATCCTCTCTTCCCCGTGAGGACAAAGTCCACCTGGCCAGGCTGCGGTGTGGCCACCACCCGGCCCTTCTGACATATCAGAAGAGGCTGGATGGAGCCGTTGCGGATGCCTGTCCGGGATGCAACACAGCACCCCATTCTATTAAACACATTATTGAAGACTGCAACGCACACAACCACACTCGCCAACAACACAGCATACACTCTCTGAGGGTACTGTGGGAAAGCCCGGTTCAGGCCATGACCTTCCTCAGGAGCTCGGGGCTGCTCGGCCAGACAGCTTGAGGAACTTCAACAACAACAGTCAAGCTCCCAACATTGTCTGGCAAGCCTCTTTATCCTTGCCACCAGTATCCAGAGTAAAAATGTTTATAATCTACCAACTCTGTCACAATGCACCAGCCATCAACAACCAAAAAGAAGCAAAACAATAAGAGCTGTTTGAAAGCAGAAAATCCTATCCTGTGGCCGAGCCAATCACTTCACCAGAATATAACCCATCCAGGACACGAATGGCGCTCACAAACCCACCCACCAGGAATTGTAACCATCCTCACCTTCAAACCCATCATCACCAGGGAAATCACTCTAGTTAAAAGAAAGATGAGTTTTCTATTGTAGGCTTGAGTAATATTGTCCTTTTTCTCTTAGAATGATTTAGCATGGGCCAGGCATCAATAATTATAAATAGAAATATCAGACATTATCTGCAGAAATGTATATTATATTATAGTTTCTATTAAGTGAATACAGTGGGTAAACTGAGTACATAGGTCATTAAGTGCAGTGCCTACAGAAAATATTCTTACAAATGGAAGGATGAATGTGGAAATATACGATTTGTCTTGAGCTCTTCTGGAAAGGATGTCATGATTTTTCTCATTTTTCAGACCCCATCATCAATATTCATGCTTGGCATTAAGTTGCAAGAATGCTTTTTGTAACCACCGTACTGTATTAATTTTATATTCATGGTGCTTACACATGGGTAATGGAAATATGTATTGGTATATTGGTATGTACAGTATATGTATGCATTTAGTATAACTATACCATATACTGTAGTGTACTAAGTAATATGTATACATGTACTTAGGGTTATGAATATATTGTGTTTGTATGATGGATAAAAATATAGGTAATAAAATGCTTCCAAATTTGTTTTAAAGTAAAAGTTATATGATTCATTATCTGCACTGCCATCATTGTCACCACTGCAACTTTAATCAAAATCACTCCTGCAACTGCTACCACGAAAATACAAAGTTGCGTGAAACAAGATCATTACTGGGCCACGGTCCTCTAATCCTGGAATTAGCCCTATCATCTCCACTGTGAGTATCACTAGTACCATCACCATCATCATTACTAATGTTTACCAAGTAGATGATGATTGAAAGGAACTGTGGTGTTTAAAAGTAAAATATAATACCAAATAAATTACTAACATATACAGTACAGCAATGTAGTCATCATAGAAAGTATGATAATACAAAAAGAAGAAAAGATATCATGACTTAACATGAAAGCAATGTCAGTTTATCACCAATAAATACTCGAGAAAGTACCCTAAATGTTAAAGCTTGGTGATCAGTCATCTTGACCAACATTCTTAACTCCACAAGAAATATCTTTCCAGGATATGCAAATATATAGTTGCCATTCTAAAAACTAAAACTTCCTTCATAATATGACAAAGGTCAAGTGGATTTTCAACTTCTGTTTGGAATATATGACAAATAATTTTAGGTTTCTCTGCATAGGATTTACAGGGTACCCTCAAGCCTTTTCTACAATTAATCATCCGTTGGCTTTGTTATGCAGTGAATCTTCACATTCTCTCCCCAGCACTAAATTTAATTCCTTTAATATTTATGATTAATCTATCCTTACAAGTTTTCACTCTAACTGCAGGTTCCTTCAAGACTTCATGAGAGGCCAGCGTGTTACCCCTGTACTAGCCAGGGGCTATGTTGTGTTCCTCAGAAAGAATCCTCCCAGTTCTTGACACGTTGGTCTTGGAGGTGCCTGAGCTTGGTGATGACATCAGTCACAGGATGCTCGCCATGTACCTTGTTGTCCCTTGTGCGTACATTAACTGTCTTGTTGGTGGCCTCCTTCTCTCCCACCACCAAGATGAAGTTGTACTGCTCCAGCTGGGCATTCCTGATTTTCTTGTTCATTGTGTCACCTGGGTCAACATCATACTCTACCTGGAACCCTGCTTCATGTAGCTGTTTTTGTACCTGAATAAGGGACAGAAGGGAAGTTGCTATTATGGAAGTTTAGCTGGTAAAGGAACTGTAAATAACTGTTGCCAATAAGTGACTGCAACTTGTAATATTTAGCTGTATGTTACTCTAAACATCTGTTGCACAATTAACTAACTGTCACAAAAGTAATTAATAACTATATGACATAAGTACTCATTCACTCAAGTGGATTGATGCCTTGTTCCTCCATGGAAACTCTCCTGAAGGACTGGCCACAACATAGTAAGATGACATAGGGGCTCAAGAACTGGCCAGACAAACATTAACAGTGATCAAATAATATACTGCACCTGTATGCCTAATGTAACATTGAAAACATGATTTAGGACAGAGCTCGTGGTTTACCTCTTTAGCGTAGTCATCAAAGGGTGGAGCAACAGGTACCACCATACATTGTCGAGGTGAGAGCCAGAATGGCCACTTGCCACCAAAGGATTCGGTAAGGATGGCAATCATACGTTCCACAGATCCCAGGATGGCTCGGTGGATCATAACTGGTTGCCGCTTCTCCCCACTCTCACCCACAAAATGTAGGTCAAAGCGGAGGGGCAATTGGAAGTCCAGCTGGATGGTGGCACACTGGTGCTGCCTACGGAGTGCATCGGTTACTGTGATGTCAATCTTGGGGCCATAGAAAGCTCCATCTCCCTCATTAAGCTTCCATGGCTGGCCAAACTTTTCAAGGGAATTTTTAAGCTGTTTCTCAGCCTGGTCCCACAAAGTTACCTCACCCATGAACTTTTCTGGTCGTGTGGATAGGTTCAGGTTGTACTGGAACCCAAAGGTGTCATATACGGTTGCCAGAAACTCTAAGCAACCTTGGATCTCATCTTCTATCATTTCAGGGGCACAGAATATGTGGGCATCATCTTGTTGGAAGCGTCGGACCCGAGTGAGCCCTGAGAGTGCCCCAGACAACTCATTACGGTGTAGGACTCCAAAGTCTGCCATGCGGTAGGGAAGCTCCCGCCAGGACCGAGATGTATGGGAGAATATGAGGCAATGGCCAGGGCAGTTCATGGGCTTAAGAGCATACTTTTCCTTCTCAATTTCAAAGCTGAACATGTTGTCATTATAGTGTTGCCAGTGTCCAGAGGTTTCCCATAGTTTGGTGTTGTAGATGTTTGGGCTTACTACCTCCTGCAAAGATACTCTTTTAGCAAGGTTTTTACAATATTTTTCATAATTAAAGTATTCATTATTACCATTCTGCTCCGGGAGAACATCAACAACAACAACTTTATTTTTTAATAATTATTTATTATTATTACTTAATAATTATTTCAATAAATTATCTATATGACATGCTTTAATGTTATCAAATGTAATCTACTATATAAGGAAAAACAGTAATTTCCCAATTATCATTGATACACCTGAACAGTAATACAATTCAATCTCTTTTAGAAAAAAAAAAAAAAAAAAAAAGTACTGTACATGTAAATGTAATTTACTCTTAGAACAATACTGTTTCTACACTGGAGTTCAAAACTTCAAAAAATTCATTTTTATTAGTATCTCATGGAGCTGCATACCTCTAAACTTCTAAAGCTAGGGTCGCTTCATTCCCCCCCCCAATTCAGGACTGGGGTAGGATACTCAAAATGTGCCTTTCAATATGGTGCAATTCCGACCCTCAAAAAATATCAAAGCTCCCTTTGGTGTGCCTTTCGGCAATAAAGTGCCAAATCCTCAACAGGCGCTTTTATGATACTCCAGCCAATTTCAGGGGACCTATCAAAGTAAGCTTAGGAAATGTAAACCAATCACAATCTAGTATTTCACAGAGTGGATAATGGACATAAACATTAACCCTTAAACTGCATATGATGACATAAGTTGACACCACCAACAAGTGTGGGTAACCGCGGGTGACGACATAAATCAACAGCGGTTTTAAATTTGCGCGCCCCGACATACTTGATTAGGCAGACAACAGAGGGTGTGTGTGCTAAGGCACTTCCCCGAGGCACACCAGCCTTGTTTTGCCAATGTAGCAATATCAATCAGCGTGTGAGGATGTATTTTCAGTACTCTGCTTTTGTGCAAATTTCCAAATAAGTAAGTAAAAACGACAGTGACATTATTGACATTATATTTCATATTGTTGTGTTGAAAAATGTGATTCTGACACGTTTTATGATTAATCAGTGTGTAAAAGTGAGCTTTGAGTTGTGGTCATTCTAAGCTGGCTACCCATCCTACAGATGTCAATTTAGTCTTCACAAGTACATCAGGAGACAGCTAAAGGTTTTCACTTCAATATCACGTATCATTTATTCATGTAGCGCAAGTAGTTTACACACTATTAGTCGTCAAAGGTGTTGTTTATATTTTGAGCAAGAGGCTTGAAAAAGGCCTGGGCTACAGAGGTGGCACGAGGGAAACACACCACCAGTGACAGGACAAATGACAAAAGAATGACAATTTATATATGAATGATTACCGGTAAGAAAATTTACCATTCTTTCAGCATATCAGTAACTTTAATTACAGGCCATACAGAACAGAGCCCTAAAGATAATCATAGGCTGTACAGCTACCACACCCACAGATCACCTACACCATGAAACCAAAGTCCTCAAGATCAAGGACCACTTTGACATGAGAGGCACGCAAACAGTTGCTGCAGCCTCCAGAAACTCACACCATCCACTACACTACATGGCAGAACACCCACACATGCCAAGGAACATCAATACAACACCCAGTACATGATACCATACACAAACACTATCATCTCTTCTTCCACCCTCCCCTGCCCACCCCAAACCAGTCTCCAGAATCATATTCATACTCAAATCACTCAACAATCCATCCAATCACTCAAGAACAACACTCAGCTGCTTGCAAGACCACCTGACATCCACCCATCTGAATCTTCCCTTCCCTGTGGGAACAGAGTCTACCTGGCCAGGCTGTGATGTGGCTACCACCCGGCCCTTCTGACATATCAGAAGCTGGATGGACCCATTGTGGACACCTGTCCGGGATGCATCACAGCACCCCATTCTATTAAATACATTATGGAAGACTGCAATGCACACAACCACACTCGCCAACAACATAACACACATTCTCTGTGGTAAAGGCCAGTTCAGGCCATGGTCTTCCTCAGGGGCTCGGGGCTGCTCAGCCAGACAGCTTGAACTTTAACAACAACTACTACTTGCGTGTTGGGTGGGAATGCCACACTGTCACCTAGTGCTGACAACATTTTCAAGTAACAGACTAATCTGTTAAATCGAGGGTCGAATGTACCTGTACATGATGATGGCCAAAAGTTTCCGTTCGACTTCTAATAGCCATAATAATGGCTGCATCAGCATGCAACATTTGGTATAATTATGTAACTGATACCCATGCAGATACAGTATATTTCTTCTCGTTTATTGTATCATAATTTGCTACCCAATAACTATAATCTATACCAAACATTCCACTCTTAAGGATTGAGGCAGTATTACATCTAATTAGGAGTGAAGAGAGCGACATTCATCGTCAACATATTGTTGTTTTGGTTTTATCAAAAAGGTTAAAGGTCCGCCAATGAGTGGCAGTCAATGGGACAGAGTGTAGCACACACTGTGTGTAATGAAACACAACTATAGCACGCATCACAAGGATGATGAGTGGCCCAAAGACCTCTCCACAAACGTGAGACCCGAGTCAGCTTCGGCTATGGCGAGATTCCAGACTCGATGGCGAGAGTTGCAATTTGGGAGATTTGGGGAGAGGTGGCGAGATGAAAGTTGGCGAGAAGTGGGACTTTACTGTGTGTATATATATATATATATATAAAAATCTGGTACTCCACTTTCTTTTTTGGTGCAGGTAAGTTTAGAAAACATGTAAAGGGCATCATGATGGTAGTTTAATTGAAAGAAGAGGTCCCTTATAAAAAGGAATATGGAGTATTGATGATTACACAGTGGATGGCCTGAGTTTGAGTTATGGAATTGCTCCACAAGAAGGTTTATTGGGGGATGAAATAGAGACTGAAGGAAGGAATCAAGCTTCAAAATATTTAAAGGAAAAGCATACAAGCAGTATAAGTACTGTCAAGCAGTGTTCCATCTGAGATTATCTATGAGAGGTTAAAATAAAGATCCAACAAACTAGTTGGGTAGGTTTTTGGCATTGAATATACTAAAAGTTTCAGATATTATAACTAAAGACTACAAGTTGAGTGGATGGTAGCCGTATAAAAAAATATAAGTAAGCTGAACATTCAGCTGGAATTTCAATTCTCAATTATCTAAAATATCTCAAAATAAAATAAGACACATACCTTGAAGCCTCGTTTGCGGTACTCCGAGCGAATGAAGTCTAACAGAGTATTGTAGATGTAGGCACCTCTTGGGGTGAAGAAACATGATCCGGGACTTAGCTCATGGAAAAAGAACAGTTTCTGCTGCACACCTGTTGAACAAAACACTACTGACTTATACCTGCTGGAACATGTTTGTAACTCCTCTCAAGAACAAAGGGCAACATGTACAGTCGGCAAAAAAAGTTTCGTTACCATCCCCCTAAAACAGTGTGATGTAATGTTGGTACACCTGACTGGTGAGTGTCATACTTGCGCCACCCTCCGGCCTCCATGAATCCGTGCACCTGGCCAATGCCCCTCAGTGTGTCATGGGCAGCCAAGCAGGAATGACGTTCTTTAAGGCAGTGCTATTTTTTCTGGGTATTTCACGGTTATTCTTATTCTAAAATACTCAAATGCATTTCCTTATGCTTAATAATGAATAGTTAAATGGTAAGAGTTCTTCAACACTCCAAATTTAATTTAAAATCAGCTAAACTTTTGATATAAAAAAGTTAACACTGCCGCGGCAATGACAATTCCCGTCCAGCATGTCCCGGATGACACGAGTCACAGCTGCATGTCGGCGGAGTACCAACCCTACCGGGCTTACCCATGTTAAAATTAACGTAGGGGTGGTAACGAAACTTTTTTTGCCGACTGTACAGTCATGCCAAAAGTTGGGAGCAGCTCATGAACCCTGGTTGTTCTGAACCAATGAATATATATAGGCCTACTGAACTGGCAGAAATATGAATGTGTGTTAGTAGTTTCAGCTTCACTGGTTCAGGGTTACTTAGGATTGAGATATATGCCAGACTTTTGGGCATGACTGTACCTGTGTATAGGGAAAGGCCATTATGTAGTAGCATTCAAAAAGAGAACAGTCAACATGGGAAGGCCTTCAATCAGTGAGGCTCCAAGAAAAACTCTTTACAAATGTAAGTTATTGCCCATGTAATTAAATCTCAGTAGAGTACAAGTTTCCACGGTATCTGGATCTCAGATATGTAGCTTAATAATTTCGAAATCAAAGCGAGTCTTCTAAATTTTCAGACATATTTCTTGCCCCTGATATTAGAAAGCTTTTTGTTTTGGTGGTTTAAGCTCGGTTCTTGTGCCCCAGATTTTAGTAAATGTCCAAACCTAACTCCTCCTAGACCATACCAGATATCATTACCAAACATTCAGGGAAGTTTCCTACAGTATTGGGGTAGGTTTTAAACCTACAGTATTTAGAACTAGTATAATAGTCAACCTCGGTTCCTGTGCCCCCAGATATTGGAAAATGTCCGAATTTAAATCCTAGACAATACCAGATATTATCATCAAACTTTCAGGAAAGTTTCCTACAGTATTGGGGTAGGTTTTAAACCTGTTTAGAACTAGCATAGTGGTCAACCTCAGTTCCAGTGCCCCAGATTTTGGAAAATGTCCGAACCTAACTTCTCTTAGACCATACCAGATACCATCAAACTTTCAGGGAAGTTTCCTACAGTACTGGGGTAGGTTTTAAACCTATTCAGAAATAGCCTAGTGGTTAAAAGGAAAATATTCTGGTAGTGACTGTATTCATCAGCGACGACTTTCAACTCAGTTCGGCCTTCTAAAGTCTTCAGCTTTGGACACCTAATTTTTGTAGCTTTCTTCTTTCCTTAAGGAATTTAGGGTTTCAGCACCTCAGCAGAGCAGTTAAAAATTATTTGGAATGTTAAAACTTTTATGGTAATGAAAACAGACGGGAGAATGTTTTTTTTTCCTTCACATAATATTATTTTCCTTACCCTTTACTGTATCGATTACCCCTTATATTACAATCATTTACAATCATTGCTATTCTAGTACTATACTGTGCTATCTCATTTCTTTTTTCTTCTCCTTTCAGTATTCACTGTTTACTACTTTCACACAGAGTTTTCAGAAGGTTATGTTTTCACTTATGTTTGTATATTGGTTGGTCAATAAACAATAAAAAAAAAAACACCTTACATATGGATCTTGTATCCCCTACGATACAGGGGGGTGAGTGAGGGTTGGGGACACCGCTCTCAAACAATGACCCCACCAAAAGCTTGAATAGCCTCAGAGTTGGAACTCTTGCCTGTCAGGGGTCCTGCAATGGCACTAGAGCCTCCCCATCCCTTGAAAATAGGGAAATGGGGTACTGATGATGATGACATACCGGTATGGATTTTGATTCAACTTTACAGGATAACTGGACATTATGAAATGAAAAAGTTAATCAATTTTGGTGGATCCAGGTCAAAGATGAAGGTACGGAATGGATATATTTTACATTAAACTGGAAAGAATGAGGATGAAATCTAAGTTTGTTATGATTGTCTCCCCTTGTCTTTTCCTCACTTACCAAGCTTACGGTGGTCTCTCTTGGCTGCTTCTTCTTGGAAGTGTTTCCACTCCTTTAGCATCTTGGGGTCCGGGAAGGAGATGCCATACACTCGCTGGAGGGATTCAGCATCACTCTTACCCTCCCAATATGAAGCAGAGTTTTTGGTTACCTGTCAAAATCAGGGGTTTCATAGTCACATTTATACTTTTGGATATAACTTTCAAACTAGTGGCTTGATTGAATTGAAATTTGCTTTACCGGTCTTATTCTAGTCACAGCATGTTAATGGTCCATTTGCTCATACAAAAAATGTTCGAATGTGCCAATTATGCTATATCAGGGCTAGAAACTTGTCCACCCATACAAAAAAAATATTCTTTATGTAGCAGCCCTACCTTAAAGGACCATACATGATAGACAACCTTGAAACACAAGGATAATGCCAAGAGAGGGTACTCACTGCAAAAGCCTTGACCTTGCCGGTGTGTCTGACATGGGGACCACGACACAGATCAATAAGAGGACCACACCGGTAGACTGTAGTGGTGGGTGTCTTCACCTTTTCCTCCAGTAACCTTACCTGCAACGAGCACATGCACAGCCATTATTTGAAAGCATTAATCAATGAAAATGTCACCTGAGCACAGAACATCTTAATACAGTAAACTCTCGCTATGTCGGCCCCTCATAAGTTGGACATCGGATAACTCTGACATCATCAGTGTCTCGGACACTTATCTATTACTCGGATGTACAGTATATCCAACTTACGTGGGAATTATCCGACTGCGTCATCACATAGGCCTACAGCCACCCAGGCTTTTTCCTCTCTCTGCTGAATCCGCTCTCACACACAATGAGTCAGTTAAACGTGCGCCTATCTATTGGAAGGATCCATCATACTCGCCCTCTACAGTACTGTACACTGTATTCCTTGTTGCCCTTCCCAAGATTTATTAGTGCTTTTGAGCCCCTTTAATTGGTTGTGATGGCTTCCAAGAGTAAGACTGTGACTTCTACTTCCTATAGAAACAGAAAATTAAAGAAAATGTGTAAGGCAAATAAATTATTAGTCATTGAGGCTCATGAGAAAGGAGCCATGTGGGTGCAACTCATGGATCAATTTGATGTAAAGAGGTCAACTCTTCATGATATTCTTAAGTCAAAAGATCAAATAAGGGAAGTGCTGAGGAAAATTGAAGGTGGAAAGGGCAAGGAAGTGTATAGAATAAGTAAACTTCAACATGAAAAATTGGATGAAGCTGTATACAAGTGGTATGTCCAGGAGAGAGCCGAGGGAGTACCAGTAAGAGGCTTCGAAATGCAGCACAACGACTTGCTAGCCAACTCGGAGTTTTCATGATAATATACATTATTAGATATATTTCTGCAGTATTATACCCTTTTTATGTGAAATTGTCTTGTTTTTGTGTGTGCACAGCGGTGTACGGGATCCAGAGATACGAGGTGTGGTGTTGTTATTAAGAAATGGACTGATACATGTACTGTACTTTATTTCATGTTAATATACATTACAGTATTAGATATTTCTGCAGTATTATATCCCTTTTTTGTAAAATTGTCATGTTTTTGTGTGCGCGCAGCTGTGTACGGGAACCAGAGATACGAGTGAAATCTCATGTAGTTTTGAGGGCGGGTATACAGGCAGCCAGTTGTATGCATCAAAATTAAACCCTTGGATATCTCGGATAACTCGACAAGGGTCTCTACCAATTGATCCAACTTAGCTTGGATTTACTGTATATTACAATTAACTTTGTACCCTATCCCACAATAAGAATTCTGCAAAATAAATCTTCGGATGCTGGTTGTGTAGAAAAAAAAAAAAATTTACTTTGTGTTGCAGTTGGCTTTACTCTTTGATCAATATTTATGGGTGTAGGTGATTAAATTAGAAATATTTATGGTGAGTGAAAATGGCAGTCTTATGATACTACTATGTGTAACTATGAGGTAGGTCCAGGGGACTGTAACACAGCAGCTATTTTGTTCATTTTCTGTCCAGCATCCTTCACTTTAAAGTAAGATTTTCTTCAGATCTGTGAGTGCCCTCTACACTTCCAAACATATGACTTCCTATGGGACATGATCCGAGTCCAAATGATATTGTTCTGGCCCTCAAAAATGCTCTGTGCTATATCTAGCCACTGTTTTACCAGGGTTAACTTGTACAGCATAGCCTGTGGTATTAGTTAAACTGTTGGCCTTTTGAGGGGGTGTCCCTCTCCTACAACCCCCCCATGTCATGTGGCAACAATGGTGGCTATCTCCTCCCTTTTTCCTCCCTTCTACCAAAGAGTCCATACACACTCCCTCCACCTCTCCAGCCAAATATTCAACATCATTTAAAGTACTAATGTCTTTAACTATGTAATTTTCTCTCTCAATATAATACTGCATATTTTTTCTTCTAGTGCCACTCTTCATCACTTTATGCTTATAGCCATGTGTAGTCTATTCTTTCAATAGTTTATGAAAGGATATTCAGTGAAAAAATTTAAGTAAATTTACCATACAGTACAGTAATTGCTCATATATCAGGGAAAATTTATTATTTTTATTTCTTTTTAATTTTGACCTTCTGCTGTGAGGTAAATATTTTATATAGAAGACTCGTACATACCTATGCCGGTTGTGTAACTTCAAATTTTTCTGCAGGCTGAAAATTTTGGCCCAGAATTGAGGTGGTAGTGAGGGCTTCGCAGTTTTTAGGGATTATACATAACATAAGAACATAAGAATTTAGGATACTGCAGAAGGCCTGTTGGCCCAGTTCTTGGCAGCTCCTGATTTAGTCCCATCCCTTTGAGTCCATGCATATGTCCAACCTATTTTTAAAACCATTCAGTGTTTTTACATTTATTACCTCTTTTGGTAGCTTATTCCACTCGTCCACTACTCTATTCCCATCATACACCAGGCTTTCATCTCTAATGATAGTGGCAGCCCCGTCACGTAACACTATTGTGCTCCATGACGAAATATCCTAGGGAAATCTTACAGAGGTGGGGTTCTTCGTGCCCCTCACTCCGTGGCCATTGCACCGCAAACAATGGGCAATGGGGTCGCTACATCCCTGCGCCTATAACAGAGGATGGGAATACCCAGACCCCCTCCTCTGAGGATGACTGCACCAGCACCGATAGGTGGCAAAGTCCCCCCTCGCTGATGGTGGGTGCTGGGATCGCCACATCCCCAAGCCTTATTAGTAGGAAAGAACAATAAGTAGGAGAGAAGATAGAGCAAGCTATGGGAGGTAGAGGACGCTCAAATCTTCACTTAGATAGACCCATCCATCACCAAACTCTATTCCCAAACTAATGTTTTCCAATTTCGTGTTTAAATAGGTATTCTCTAGTTTGAAAACATTTGAGTGTGTTCTACCTTGGCTACCTACTCTTAATACCTTGCTTAAGTCTCCTAAGTTAAACCCTCATCCATTTAAATGCATCAATCATATCACCTCTTACCCTGCATCTTTCATGCTCTATGCCAGAACAGATTTCCTATTTATGTAATGTGCATTACAAAAGTTTTACTAAATAGAAATTGAATGTCCTCCATATCTCTAATCCCATATCCATATCTCTAATCCCACTCTTCAACCTTCTCCTGGTTACGGCATTTTTCTTAGTCAAGCCTACCTTGAACTTATTATACTTGAACATTTCCAGCAGGTCCTCCTTTTTCATTTCTAGACGCTCAAATGGCTGCTTCTCCTTTGCAATTTTTTTTACCAGGTCATCAACAGCAGGGAAGTCCAGAGCCGACACTCCAGCAACTGTCAAAGGTAAAGAAGTTATGTTTATAAAAATCAAGTTACATTCGATGAGGTTATGTCAAGTCAATTTAAGAACAAAAATTCATATTCTCGGTGTAATAGTGGTAATATACTTAGATATGTAAGTATATAGTAAATAGTGTAAAAGTAAATTTTGAGTTGATGTCATTGTGAGGTGGCTACCCATCCTACAGATGTCATTTTAGCCTTCACAAGTACATCAGGAGACAGCTAAAGGTTTGTACTTCAATATCCTGTATCATTTATTTATGTAGCTTGAGTGGTTTACAAGCTATTAGCCGTCAAATATGTTATTTATATAGTGACCGCGAGTGCGGGAGAGAGGCCCAGGTGAGAGAGCTGCCGTGATAGATAATGCCCACGGCTAAGTGGTTAAGTCCACTGGTTTGCGTATGGCAGCGTGTCAAAATCCGAAAAAAATAAAATGATTGCCCCCAAACACGTTACAAAAATAAATGTGTACACAATTTAGTGATTTGTAAGGCATATTATACATGTAATTATACAGTGTAATTGTATATGTCTGAACTCACCTGCAGTGAACAAAACATCAAAAATATATATAAAATATAGAATTACATCACAAAACACATTCCCATGCATACAAGAGGGTACATTTGCATATATACGTGCATGCGGCCTAATAAGTGGTTCATCGTAAGTACTCATGCACTCCAAATATATTCCTCTTTGACTGGACAAGGGGAGGGGAGTGAGCGAAGGGGATAGGTTGACAGGGAGAGTCATACAAGGCCTCGAGAGAGGGGAGGGTTGGGGTGGCTGGGGTTTGGTCTAAGCTCTGCCCACCAGCCCATGCAGACTAGAGTCAGTGTTATTAAAGTCAATCCCCTAGTTCTAGCCCAGGCCTTTCCAGTGGTACCATCACCGAGGCTGTATAGAGCCTATGCAATTTGTTGTAGCTCATGCTCGATCGAGCCCCATCAGGATATCTAGTGCATCGATCAACACAATTCGGTCTTTAAGGGTTACTACGTACAACACGATAATTAACTTTTTTTTTTTAAGGTTAAGAATTACTGTGCATGGCTGAATAAAGGGTTTAATGCATTATTGCCTGGTCATGGTTTAAGTTGATTGCTGCATCGCCTGCCCTGTGGGGGGTTAATATTGCTTGCAAGTATTCCACTTACCTTCACAGTGCATGTCATAATAGAAGCCCTCCTCAATGGGTGGACCATAACACAGGTGCCCTCCATAGATTCTCTCCATGGCTTCACCCAGCATGTGTGCAGATGAGTGCCAAAACACCTGTTGATATCACATCAAACTGTTACTCAGAGACATATCTCCACTCATTTAATAACTTCACCAACTGTAATATTATATTTACCAAATAAAAATACTTTGCATTAGACCAGTGGTTCTTAACCTGGGTGGTGCGCCACCCTATGGGGGGGCGAGCGATTTCAAGGAGGGTGCATGAGCCTCGGGAGAAAAGTAGAGATATTTCCAGTTATGTGTTAATTTCTAGACAAGAGCGTAGGCCAGTACTGTAAAAATATTCATAACTCAGGAAACTGAAATAACAACCTAAACCACCACTACTTACCGCCTTAGCCTCATCATCATCAAACTTGAGGAGCTGTAGTGTTGAGTCTGTCTCCAGGGGTCGGTCTAGGTCCCAGACAACTCCGTTGACTTTAGCCACCACAGTATTTTCTGCCAGACCCTGAGAGATGCCCAGAGCCACTTCGAATGGGGTTGTGCGCCATGATTTTCCATCCCTTGTAGACCCATCTGGGAGCGTAATCTAATATCCACATATTAAGATGTTAGGCTAGTAAATGCAATGTCATGTAATTTTAATGATCTGTTATGCCACAGCTTTGATAAAATATGTACTGTAGGCCTACAGTGTATTCCTGTCATATCATATGTACCATGTCAAAAGACACACACCCTTAACTTGATACCAACACAATACTTATATTTTTGTAAATCTTTTATCTGTAATAATATAAAACATAATACTACAATACTTTTACCTTAATATTTGTAAAAGGGAAAATTTGAAATGGACGAGATTAGTGGTTAGCAAAAATGAAACAGCTCTACAGTTATGTCAAAATGACAATGTATATTGAATTATGCTATTTCTATCTCCAGTAGTTAGCAGCAGCAGAGATAAAGTCACCCATTACACCACCTACCTATACTGAGCACCCAGACCAACTAAATGTCAGACTCACAGTGATAGGCTCGGGAACCTTAGCAGCAACAGCATCATCAGCTTCCTTTTTGAGTTTATCCCAGAGAGCAAGGCGAGCCTGGATGAAGTCTGGCCAAGGTGAGAGTTCTGCTACACCACTAGTCTTTCCACTATCGCCACCTTTCTTCTTTCCTCCCTGTCAAGAGTATGTATCATGTGATATTTCAAAGGAATAATACAGTAGAGGTGATTATATTTTCCCCATGTTTCCATGAGGAGTAAAAAACAGCTATGAAAAAGGTAACTAGCTATTAGTACAGTCCCTTATTTTCTTTAGTACATTGCTAGGTTTAAAAGTTAAAACAAAGTAAATTACTAGTGTACTGTACTGTATTTTCTTTTAGTAATTTCGAATGTCTTGCTGTCTGTCAGTCCGTACTGGTATCCATGGTCAGTGAAACCCACATTTCATCATGCCACACAGCATGCCAGTGTGAATTATGTGTTAACCTTTTATAAATGTAGCGGGCGATATTACAAAGTGTATACTAGCCAACTGGTCCTCTTCAAGCCTTGACAAATATACTTAAAGCCAACTGGTGGGTAAAACATGAGTGCCTCTGATCGTAAGGTTTCACAATGTTACAGATTGACAGACATTGCAAACTGGTTTTGTAGAATATATAAACCACCTATATAATGATCAATACTAATACCTAAATGAGTACAGTATACAGTACTTTTTTGATATGGTACCATAAAAATATTATTAGTACAATACTATTGAAAACATGTGCCAGTGTGCAAACTGCACAGACATATTTGAAACCACAACTTATTTCTATTTAAACTTTTTTCCAGCAAAATTGGTTTACAGTAAAAATAAATAGCAACTGGACATAAAATACTGCAATTGTACAAGACAGAACAAATAATTTACTGTACTTGTATAACACGGGTAATGTCCGCACACTCAAGACAATTTACCAATAATGCAGATGCAAGAAGAAATACCATAACAAAAGAAAATAAGGAATCTTGATAACATCATAATAAAAAGACAAAATCTTAAATTCAACAAATTTAGTAAGACAACACTTAATATTTAAATATAGCATGAGAAACAACCCATCACTCCCACTAGTACTGCAAGTTCAAAATTCAGGTTCATACACAAGACAACAGCCAAACAGTATAGTACTAGGCAGCTCTACAATCGGCATATCAAGATAACAGATATTATAGCCATGGTCCAAGGTTTGTCAACTTTATTCATAGGCAAGTATTGTAGTGATGAGACTTGAGGTCATTACAGTATACTGTACTAGATTGAACAGCTAAACCAGTACCGGTACTGTACAACACTACATACCAATGCCACAAAGTACACCTTCATATGGCAACAAAACTTCTCATGCATTTATATCACAGAAGACAAAATTCAGTTGTATATTTTAGATATAAAAAGAATACTTAGCTGTTGATCAACGCTAAAGAAAGAAAGTCATACAGACACTGCAATTACATCTCAGATATACTGTGATGTGTGTTGGCAACAGACAAGGTCAAAATCCAAAACTAAATAAGAGATAGCTTTATGCAATTGGTCTATTGAATGTCTACAGTATACATTTTGAGGAAGGCCTCCAACTAACGCAAGACGACATAAGACTAACTGGCAAGCTATTCGTATGGTAAAACTCAACATGGATAGAAAATATTTTATGTGCTCAAATGGCAATCACAAAATTAAATTAAAATACGGCAAAAAAAAAAATTTCATGCATGGTAGCCACAGTGGGTGAGCTCTCTATTCAATACAATCATATACACAAAGCCATACCGTACATCATAAGTCCTATCACAAAGCTATACCATATAAATAGTGGAAGCTGGCCTTCATAGTTGTGATTCATTTCACTCTTAGGGCAGTGCAATTTACTGACACAACTCTGAAGACATTTATATATATTTAGCCTATCAGATGCAGGGGTGAGCAGAGGAGTGTAGTCTGGTAATGATACAGTCAGTTACGGACCCTGTGATCATGTATGAGAACTGGAGGCTTCCGATTCCTCCAGACTATGCCATGAAACACTCTTTCCATATAGGTGGTGTTTCGTGGCAATATTTGAAGAACTCATTTACCTCCAATTTTTTTACTACATCACAGGGTCCCTAAAGTAACACAATGAAGGCTTGGCAGTGGAAAGCAAAATCATAATAGCCACAGAGACCAACTTCCCTCCATATGACACAGTCCCTTCTCTCTGTCAGAAATGTTTAACAAACACTTTACCACTAATGAACTTCTATGAAACCTTCAAAATTCAGAAAAAGCAATCTAGTCTCATTATTAAAAATATTGCAATGATTCTTACAATTTGATTATTTAAATATCTATACTTTACCCATAGGTTATCTCTGGAACTATGCTATCCATAGTATGTATCTTCTACTGTATACCAATCAAATTTACCTTTCAATTCATTGTCATAATTACAGTAAATTCATTACCGTTAATGAATTAAATACTGATTCTTAAATAATTTAACAGTACAGTAATCTATCTGCATGTTCACTGGACTCATTAAGAGACAGTAAACTAAAAACAAGCCACTGTATGTACATACTGTACTATAATTGTAAAATTCTCTAAATCTGTAAGCAAAGCTAGAAATTCATTTCAGCCCAGGTTTACTGGTGATTTATTAGCTGAATATAATACAAGTTGTTTAGTATTAAGCTAGTCCAAATGCAAATTCAAAAGGTGCCATTCCCAGTACAGTAATAATTTATTGATAGAATACTTTGAAATTATCCCTCATATTACCCTCCACTTAAAACATACACACTGTGACTGTTTTATATCTAGTAATACTTTAAATTAGTTCCTTGTTAACTTGTTGTGCAATAAGCCTCATTTATTTAAGAAAGAGAAAAGGGACTATAATAGGTATGCAGACGACCCCCATTCTCCTATTTCCCAAATGTGGGTCCTCACCTCCACATCAACAATCTTCCCTGCCTTCTTAGTTTCTCTTGCCTCATCACGCTTCTGATTCTCCACCACTCCTCTCTTTCTTTCATCATCTGCTGGTTTTCCCATCCTCTCCGTGCCATCACAAATCGAGCCCTTCCATACCACAGTACACGACGCCTCTGGCCAGCAGTCAGCCTCGGTATGGTAGGAGGCAATATGATGGTACCACCTCGTGGTGTGTACCTTACATGGAGTCAGGGAGATCTGGTCCAGCCCTTTCCATACATCCCAGTCAGCTCGAGTAGGCTGGTAGCCACAAACATAGCTCTGGTGAGCTAGCAGCTCCTCCAGGCTAATTAAATCCAACTCTAATTTACTCATGTTTGTAGATTTACTACGGTAATGTTTATTTTTAGCCCATTTGTAAACTATTTGTAAACCTGTGAGTCAAATGGAATTAAGGAATTAGGCTAGGATCAAGCTATCTAAAGGTATATTGTAACTTAGCATATCATATACAATATTGAGTACCATCACATAATTATACTGTACATGTTTTAACAAATGTCACTAATATTCCCATTCCCTACCTGCTGTTATTTATGCTGCATCCTGAGCATTTTAGTAGACATTTCTATTGCAAATTATGTATTTAAAATAATATAACTTTAGTCCTCCCTCCTACCCTTTCAATCATGGGGGTGAGTAGGGGAAATCATGAGCAAGGATGTACTGTATTAAACTGTTTATAATTATTTTCTAGCATTATCTACACCTGACCTAACCTAATCTGGACCTCGGCTAACTACCGTACCTGGACTAGAGGCATTATACAGTACTGCAATTGCAGTGGATATGGTATAAGAAGTATAATGAACGGTAACAGAAACAATTTTGAGATCCCATTGTAGCAACTTATATTAATTACCGTATCTAAAAGACATTCAAACATGAACTGGCAAGGATGGCATATACATCGAGATGCAATATTAAATTAAGAAGGACAGTATTCTCTAGTAACTAAAAATAACTAATAATACTGTGGATGTTCAACACATTGCACAGAAATCAAATTTTGAAGCAAATCTCATATAGCATATAGGTGCTTGTGAAAGAAGGAATGTGATTATTCTCAGTACTGTATGGTATGCATTTTTAGAGAATCATAAAATGATTAACTTTTGTGTTGCATAACCTGTTTACTTAACATATGGTTAGTCACAGACCACACCCTGCTTCTCCGATGCAGGGTAGCTTTTAGAAGCAAACAAAGCTGTTCAGATCCGGATGTCAGTTACGCCTCACACACATATTCCAGGCACTCCCTCGTGTTATTTTTAACTGTACTGTATTCAGACTTTTGTTAACTGCCTATCTCATAACATTCATCCATAACAAGATGATGGGGAGATGATGAAATACTTTTGAAGCCTACTTCTTAGCAGTATGGTTGATCTTCAATACCGTACACCATGGCTCATCCTTTTATTTCTGTTAAATACCATATTGTATACTGTAATGGTCTTGGGTAGTGACTGAAATCTTCATAATGTTATGTTACCAATGAATGCAAATTGCAAGAAGCACATCTCACCTACAATCTAATCAGTTCTTGCTTGTTATGAGGTAATCTCTGGTAAAATCTCTGTAAAAATGCACAGAACTTCTGGCATATGGATAATCCAACTGACTAAACAACTGAACCAAAAACACAACCACCTTAGAGGAAGAAACAAATTTACCTTCCTCTTACGGCTATATAAATAAAAGACACCAAATAACGTTGAACCAGCTTGATAAGTTCTGTGCCCCTTAACCATCCGTCATGACCAACATCCTAACCATCACCACACCGAAATATGGCTCACCCACTGTCCACCACACTTATATCACAGCCACACCTAGCTAGGGATACAGAATATAAGGCTACCAGCTACCAACCGGCCTGGCTCGTTTCACCGCAGCAAAATGAGAAAACCTGGCCAATTTCCTCTTTGGTAGCGGCGCCAGAACTCTCAACATTTTGTAACTGTTTTAACTGGAAGCCCTGCCAACCACCTTATTTTCCGACATTATCACAGGTTTGCTGGTCCCGCCGCCACACTGATGACCACTGGGTAATAGGAGCAGGCACAAAACCACAATGTACTGTTAAATAGGGAAGCAAGTCACCGTCCACCTGCCACACCGTCTGTTTCCTTTTGCCACATGTGAACAGTGTACCAGTGTTGCCAACCTGAGGACTTTTGAATTCCCTGAATCTGTGCTGAATCCTCAGGAAAAATTCCCCAGAATTCCCCTTTTTATATATTGCATTATATTTCATAGGAAATATTAAAATAAATGTGAAATTCCACTGTAAAGTATATATTAGGTTACATACAATGCATTACTACACATTTATTTAATGGAAATCAAATATTTAATGCTATACTTAATAATTATATTAATTCTTATATGGACCCGTGGGCCGTTGGAAGGAAAAAAATATTAAAATGGTTATTAGAGAAGGATGAACATTTTGAAAAATAAACAGAGTGCAGGTATCATCACAACTGATTAATCAGAATCACTTTCATCACGCTCATACATAGCTAGAGTCATTTTCTTAACTAGTTTGTCTTCAACAGAAAAACTGCCACATGTAACATCTTCCAAATACCGTTTGGAATGAAGAAATCCAACGAGTGTTTGGTTGAGAGTCTGTTTCTCTGTTTTGTTTTGAGGTTGTTCACAGCAAATAAAATCCTTTCTGCTGTGGCACTAGAATGAGGAAGACAGAGCAAACCAGAAACAAGATGTGACAAATTTGGAAACCTTGGTGTATCATCACCACTTTTCATTTCTGTAATATGTTTTGACAAAACATTTCAACATCAATGTTATCTGGAACATTAAGTTCAGCAGTGTTTCTTAACACCCTCCATTCTCTGTCAACCTCATTCAACTTGTCATGCAGGCCCTATTATCCCAGGAACTAAACTAGCTAGTGATGCAATGGAAACTACGTACATTCCTTTTCATGACTACTCTGGGATGAATGAAGCTGATGTTTTTAAATATGGAGCTTTTAAATGGAAACTTAAACAACGTTTCTGAAAAGCTTCTAGCTCAGCAGGCTTTGATAATCCATGGGTGTTATTTTCAACTTTTGCAGTAACTTTGGTACCCAAATATATTCTATGAAGAGGAACAAAGTTGGATGGATCTTTGTACTGTACATTTTAAACAGCAGTTTTCCTTACATAGTCGTCTCTGAGATAACAGTCCATGATTGTCCTGCAAAAGTGCTGACTGACTCATACATTGTATGGATCCGAGGACTTTGTGACTGCATCTTTTTGTTACGGTCATTAATTAAAGAGAGGCAAGATGAAGTCAAGAAACTGTAGGTAGAGCTTGTTAGCTGGATCCTTCAGCTTATCCAGAATAGTCTCAGCTGCTAAAATCCTATGAGAAAAGGCTGCATTTGTGAAATAAAGCTGAAGAGCATCATATTGCTCTAATATCCTAGAAACTACAGCCTGCAAAGACAGCCAACGAGTCTGGCCATAGATGGCCTTGGTCTGGCTAGGGTGAAGCAACTTGTGGGGTTTTACTTTAATTAACAAACTCTTGGAACTCTTTGAGTTCAGATAGCCACTTAGGACTGGACATAAAATAGTTGTACACAGTCAACAAGATTGAAAGCGGATTGCCCCAAATTCCGCATATTGAGAGACATTTTTCCCATTTGGGCCATGGATTTCCTAAATTTGGGGAAAATTCTCCAAGGTTGCTAACAGTGCATGTGATGCAAAGGCTGACTGAGAGCAGTAAAGCAGTGGTGCCATGTCTGCTTGACTAAATTTCCCCATCTTCAACGTCAGAAATTTCCTTTTTACCACAAAAATTCCCTTTTACTCTTGCAGATATCATGTGGAGGTATAATATCTATATTACACCTCCATAATTAGTATTTCATCTAGTAGAAATTTCCCCATGTACTCTTGAACAGTCTTTATATAATTGCCCCATTGGTTGGCTACATCTAATTCCCCAAGTCTAGGGAAAATTTTCCATACTAGGCACTGCTGGATCATGTGCTGGATAGGGCTTGGGAGAGTTTATAGTACTATCGTACATATCCCCTTTATTGTTATATGGAAAAGTTATCTACTACCAGGTAACTACCTATAAGCTTGTTTTCTTATAGTTAGGTCACTTACAACCTTCTTCTGGGACGGTTACCTTTACTGTTATGTGCCATGTAAAGGATTAGTGTGATTGTCAAGCAACATTTGAGGACTGTAGGACTCTTATAATCTCAGGCAAACCCCCTTCGACAGAAGTCTAGCTAGGCTACCTTCTTATCGTATATATATATATATATATATATATATATATATATCAGTTGATAAGGATGGCGAGTACGATAATCAATTTTCCTGCCAGCTGAACCGCAAGACACAGGTAGTGTCAGGTACGATACTACCAGCTGGTAGAGTGTTGACTGACGCAATCACTGGCAAATGTGTCATTTGAAATTTATATAAGTGTACCTGGAGGTATGATTTTTTTTTTTTTATTACACTTACATTTGGACTTTATATGGGTTCTTTGGCTGGATGTAAGTCCTCTAGTGCAGTGCGAGACTCCTCTCCCAACAGCACTGTCATTCCAATTGCTGTTAGAGCAAGTGGTACTACTACACCAGCTGTAGTACCTGATTTAAACTAGTAAGTCAGCGGTGTTCTGGTGTTAGGAAGCTGTTCCTGAATCTTAATATAGGTTATTGCAACATGAATAGTATTTTTAACAAAATAAATATTTTATCAGATTTTTTAACAGAACACAAGATAGACATATTTGGTGTTGCTGAGACGTGGTTATTACCGAACACACCAGACTCATTTGTCTCCATTAATGACTACAATGTAATTCGATCCGACACTCCGGAAAACATTCGCAAGCATGGTGTTTGCATGTATCTAAAAAAGCACATAAATTCTATATCTATTTTAGCCGACTGCAGTAATGTTTGCATAGCACATTTGCTTGATTTTAATCTATATATAGTGGTAGTCTATCGCCCTCCTTCCTACACACACACTGACAATGTCCAGCTTGTTCAATTCCTTCTTGACTTTTGTCCTTCAAAAGAAATTTTGATATTGGGCGACTTCAACCTCCCCGATATACCTTGGCACCTTAGTTATGCCATGGTTAAGAACTATCCCCCCCTGTATAATCTTTTTATGGAGTGCTTTATCACTCTGTCTCTTAACCAATGGATGACGAGCCCAACATTTTTACCTTCTGGCAATACTCTGGACCTGATCCTGACCACTATGACCAGTGAGAATGATAGGGTGGGTGATGTGCAAGTTTTGCTCAACTTCCCAAACTGTGGTCACTGCCCCTTAACTCTGCATTATTATTTTGAAAAGGGTGTCGAAGTCAGTCTTAATCATCAAGTTAAATATTCGTGGCATAGAGGCAAATAACAGGATAAACTCTTCCCTACTGGATATTGACTGGGACTTTGAGTTCAGTGACATGTCTATAGATGGTATGCTCTCCAGGCTTAAGTCTGTAGTGGCATCCCTCATTACCCAGTACATACCAGTTTCACTTGATCGCCCCCACCAGTCCCATCCCCCTCCTCCTAATTCCCTTAAGTCTAATAGAAGAAATGCCTGGTTGGCTTATAAGCACAGTAGATCAATCTATGGCAGACATTCTCAACAGGCCGACCTTGCATTGGAGCGATTCAATGTGTTAAACCACATGTTTCGTAATTACCATGTGACTCAACAAATACAGTATGAGATAACTCTTATTAAAAAGATGAAAGAATCGCCCAAACTACTACACCAATATATAAGGCACAAAAAGGTTGGAGTACCATCAGTGGGTCCCCTGAAGCTGGACAGTGGTGCATTGACTGCTGATTGTGGAGAGATGGCAGATATATTTGCCTCTAGCTTCAGTACGGTATATGCCACTGGGGACCCAGGTGCACCCTTCCCGCATCAACACTCGGGCTCAACTATTAACAGTGTGTCAGTATCTCTTGATGAGGTAAGAATGAGACTTGCCTCACTGGATATTCACTCAAGCATGGGTCCTGATGGACTTCATCCCTGTCTACTCAAGTCTTGTCCTGGTTTGGCTGTCCCGCTTTACTTAATTTTCAGGCAGTCCCTACTCCAAGGTAGATTGCCTGTTGAGTGGAAAAAATAAGAAATTGTGCCTATATTTAAAAGGGGGTCAAGACATATTCCTCTTAATTATAGACCAATCAGTCTTACTTCAGTATGTTGTAAGACTTTGGAAAGAATTATAGCTAAGAACCTATATGAATTTCTTGAGTCTAACCAAATCCTATCTGCTGATCAGTTTGGGTTCCGTCAGGGCAGGACGGTCGACGATCAGCTCTTGCTGGTATATGACGACGTGATCTCTTGGCTTGACTCGGGCTATGTGGTTGATGTTGTTCTGTTTGACTTCAGTAAAGCCTTCGACGTTGTTTGTCACACCATCCTCATTGATAACCTGAGGCACATAGGTGTTGGTGGTCGTCTTCTTGACTGGATCTCGGATTTTCTGACGGATAGAACCATGCGGGTGTCGGCGTCAGGTGTCTTCAGTGCCTCTAGACCAGTGCTGAGTGGGGTCCCACAGGGCTCTGTATTGGGCCCACTTCTTTTTCTTATTTATATCAACCACATACCTTCCTACATTAGGTCAAAATGTAAATTCTTTGCAGACGACTTGAAACTTTATATGAAGATACGTCACAATGCCACTCACCCTCTGGCTGTGGATCTCAGTTCTCTTCAAAAAGATATTGATAACATATCTAGGGTCGCTGCATCATGGGGCCTAAATTTCAACCCAAACAAATGTGTGGTGATACGATGCCAGCGTGGCTCTGTTGACTGGACTGCTGTGGGTTCTCTTTAGCACTACCTCCTGGATAACTCTGATTTATCCCTGGCTGATAACCATAGAGACCTGGGAATCCTGGTTGACAATACCCTAAAGTTTCATGGTCATATAAGAGCAACAGTTAACAAGGCTGCAGGATTGGCTAATAATCTACTCAAGTCTACTCTTTGTCGCTCCAGTGACTTCATGGTAACTATCCTTAAGTCACACATAAGACCTATATTGGAGTTTGGATCAACAGTCTGGAACACTGGGTACTTGGGTGACCTGCGGTTGTTGGAGTCAGTACAGCGTCGTTGGACTAAACACATAGACGGCCTAGCAGACCTATCGTATACCAATCGCCTCAAGGCTCTGAACCTGTACTCTGTACAGGGCAGACTCTTGAGAGCTGATCGTATTAAATGTTGGAAGATTTTTCACAAACAATCGGTAATTTCTCCATCCGATCTGTTCTGTCTCTCCTGTCACTGCTACCAGAGGTCAGATTTAAATTAGCCAAACCACACATATACACTGAATGTAGACGTAGATTCTTCAGTGTTAGGTGCATTGATCACTGGAACTTCCTCCCGGATAGTGTTGTTGGTGCTAATACTATTGAGGCATTTAAACAAGGCCTGCACCTTTCCCTTGGAGAGTTATTATTTGCACATACTGAGTAGAGTGGAGGAGACTGTACTTTGGAATCTTCTTCAGTTGTGCATTCTATTATTCAATGTTTGCTTTTCGACTTTATGTATAATATATCCACGCCTAACACCCAGTTGCATATGGCACACAATTCCGCCCATTATTTTATGTAGTTCACTATGTTTCATGTTAACCTGATGGGCTGGCGTGCCAGCAATTGTGGGCTACCCATCTATGCATTGATCACTGATAGAACTACTTCGAGTGTATTTTGGGGTAGCCAACCAGGTGAGTGATAAACTCTTGTACAGGATATTATTGTAAAGGGGAGTTCGGCAATATAAAAGATACAACATACAAACACTATGCTAGGCAACATGGCCTAAATGCATTATGCCTAGCTCGGTAGAGTTCATTTTTATTAGCTTTGCTTTTCTGCATTTGCAACACGAGGGTAAAATTGATCTGCACATGTACGTATGGGTTGTCGTGTTTAGTAAATACTTCAATCAGCATTTAAAGTCCAGCAGCTCATTCCTACCCATGGAGGTATAATCCATGTTCCTACCCATACTTGAGTAGGCTACGTCCGAACGTGTGATGATGATGGTTAGCTGCGACCTCCGAAGACACATATATAGAAATTTTACCAGCTTACCATCATATCTGTAGTACTTAGCAGCTGCAGAATATTTATGAATGGGTCTCCTATGTCAAATATTTACCCCATTGAGGTGGGTCAGAGGATAAATATACTATATATAGTTAAACTTGATTTTTATGTAAATAAGGTAATATAATTCTCAGTGAAACATACTTTTCATCAAATATAATTTAATAAAAATACTTTAAGACCTATAATACACACATCTTGTGTAGCTAAATGACATTAGATGGGGAAGAAAATTGAAATAGGTTAGAGAGGTAAATTAGAGTACACAGTTGCCTGAATGACATCTCATCTCATCTTGTCTAACAGACCAGCAGACAGTGAGGAGGAAATCCATCCCCACCCTTATCACATAGGTGATATGTGACTAAAGGGTGGTGAGGTATCTTCAGGGATAGTCCCCCCCAACAGGGCTGGCTCCATGGAGGTAGAATACGACGCACGGCCAGAAAAGTGAAGCCAGGTCCTCCATCTTGGTATTGGCAAGCTCGCCAGCCGCTCCTCAATTATTAATCTCTCCCTGACCTGTGTCACCCAAAAGGTGAATAATTCCTACACTCTGCAGACAATGAAATACATTGTCACTAAACAGTTTCGGTGGACACTACCACCATCTTCAGTGGTCAGGATAGAGTGAAGAAATAACATATTATACAGTAAAGCAGTTCCTTTTCATGCAGTTATTAACGTATATCATGCGTGTGCGTGCGTGCTTGTGTGTGTGTGTGTATAAATTGGGTGTGGTAAAATATATCCACGTGTAAGGGATGGTCACAAACCAAATTAATAAACAGCTGTGTTTGTGTGTTACTTAGGGAGGGACCGATTTATCATTTAGAAAGTTCATTAAGGGATTACGTTTGTGAGACCCATCACTAAGGTTGAAAATGTCATGGTTTTGAATATACAATAATAATTCAGTTATTTTTCTTTCTCCGACTTTATGACATTTACAGTATAAGAGTTGGCTTCCTTCCCAGTGTAACTGTAATTGGCATTACATGCATCATTAAATACTGCATTATTCATTTTGCCTCCCTAGTTAGGATGATCGGTTACTTGGCCATGCCAATAATAGGGAACTGCATACCAGTATATGCGAAGTCAGTCTCACCTCTCAGTGTACAAATAAAATAGTTGCATATACAGCAGTATTTGTTGTATATAAATTAATGAAGTCCTTGTACTGTGAACCATGCAGTGTTGCCCTAAACTCAGACAAGACTGATAAACATATTCTTTCCTTGGTAAAACTTAAGGACAGAGGAAACTTGGTGTATCAATCTGATGATGTAGTTGATATATGTATTACATCAGAAAAACTGTTCTGGGAAAGAGGATCCAGCACCACTTTGGAGAGGACAGATTGTAGCAAAATAATAATTTCTGTGTTGACAAATTATATACAAATACATATTTCCTACTTTAGCTGGCCACATGTATGACTCAGAGCCTACTAAAAATCACTTGCATTTGTTAATTAAGGCAGTTACTGAAGCATATTTGCAGGCGAGATGTGCATACGAGACCAAATCAATTACTAAGAAGTTGGCATCCAAAGTGAAAGTAAAGAGTCGACAGATATATACAAAACTTATACATTTCAGTGGCCAGTAAGGTATACAGTAATAGGTCAGTAATTTATAATTTTCTATTTATATTATTGTAAATATTGAAAAATGTGTGAATTGCATGTTATTAAAGAATACAAAATACATGTCATGAATAAAAATAAACAAACATCGTGAGGAATCTAGCTAACCCATGTGGGTACTATGATCCTATCTTGCCAATACTAGGCATTGGCTGCCGGGCAGCTGACTGGCTTCACTCCACTCAGACCCAACTGAAAGCGCGGGCCGTCTCCTCCTATTCTACCTCCATGGCTGGCTCAGTGTTACAGTTTCTATAGTGTTACTAGTGAACACGGAATATAGCCAATTCCTGCCAATAAAATCACCTTAAAAGTTTTTTATAGCCTCTGCTAGATCATGGACTTAAAGGTTAGTGATCAGAAACATTCTCAGCCATGCGTTTGGCCTATGGGATTGATTGATAGATTGATATTAGGCGCCACAACAGCGAGGTCACATAGCCCCAGAAGGTAAGAGAGAGGTAGGACATCAAGCAGGAAGAATGAAAAGAGGGACAGTTGAAGAACTAAAAGGGAATGGCTGAGGCCAAAACCCTTAAAATATCGTCCACATCCCTACTGAGCTTGGCTTATGGGACTTCAGTAGTTAATGATTAAGTTGAATTGAACATAATATTGTACAGTACTGTAAACCCATCTCAATGACTACCCGGTACCTTAATACAAAAATAATACCCAGTACTGCTGTACACTTTAGTAATAATGTGCTTGTACAAACAATTCTTGTTCAACATACACCACAAAATGTTCTCATAATAAATGCAAAAGTTACTTCTATTAGTGTCGAACGATTCTAAACTTTGAATCGCAATCAAACAAATGAACTCTGACCCAGTGCCTAAATTAGGATACTGTATATTACTTACAGAGCAGTGAACAAGTTCAGTATACAAAGCCTACAAGTCTATAAATAATAAGAAGCAATAATCATGATTCAATAAATAGTATGACAATATGATCATGCACAAAAGTCCAGCTGCTACTGCATAGACCTTGAAAATCATATTACTACATCCAATGAAATAGACACTGAGACACATAAGTTTTCACCCTTGCGAAGCCCGTAGGTTACAATTATGCAGCCACAATTCCATGAGACTGATTTTAAAGGTTCATGCAAACACAAAAGTTGTAAAAGGGACTGTACTTTTGAGCACAATACTGTAATGGGGTACATTGTTATCTGTTTAAAGCTTCTCTGAAAGTAGGTCACAAGCTGAGGTTATTCAGCGTCGACTAGTTCCACCAAACCCTGATGCTGTCCTGGTACCTGTTGAACCACCACCAGAAAACCCACCTCCCCAACCTCCCCCACCACCACTTCCCCAACCTCCACTATTCCCCCATCCACCAGCACCCCAAGTGTTGTGCCTCCTACCAGTGTTGCCAAACATATACCCCAATAAGCCACCAGTAATAGCCCCTGTCCAGAACCCACCAGCACCTGTCCCTCCCCCCCTATGACGAGTAGCATTTCCACAGGAGGCATCATCTGTGAAGCCTGAGTGAGGTGGGGCAGTGGGATGATGACCACCTTGCCCAAACCATCCATATCCTCCTCCTCCTCCACCGCCAGACCCAGGGTAGTCGTCATTGGTGGTGCTTTGTGCATTTTCATGAGAGTACCGGGATCCAACACAAGTTTTGTAGAATGCCCAGCACATCAATAATACAGCTACAAATACAATCATGTCAGCAAACCAACTCCCTTGGGTCCAGTTTTCACTTTTCTTTTTCTGGTAGTAGCCTGAGTGGCCCTGATTATCTCCATAGTAATTGTGTTGTCTTTGCTGGTTCAGACCTTCCTTGGTGTAGTCTATGGTGTACCTCAGTCCACATGATCCCTTCAGGATATAGGGGTCATCACGGTGGCTGTAGCCCTCACATGACACTTCAATCTCCCCAAACCTGCAATGAGGGAGAATGACTGGATAGCAATACATTAAAGCATGAGATAAGTTTCCCTGTTATCAAGGGATCATAACTGCATCAGGCAACAATATTAATATTTTCAGGAAGGTAGGTTCAAGGAGTTTCTAGTTCCAAATAATTTTACAAGACCTGCAGATGCATTTCTAAATACTGTACAATTCTTGTTGAGTATCTTGCATACCATTCAGGTTGATGTTTATACTGTGTGGGTGTTACCCTAAATTTTTTTTAAAGGAGAACATCAATAGAAATAATGAAATAAAGACTCCAGCCCATTCAAAACTGACAACTGTTAACCTTAACAAGATTAACTGTATGGTCATCTTTTGCTGTTTCTCATTGTGTGGATTAACAAGGTCTTCAGGTCTTCTAAGATTTGAGTTGAGAAGAAGTGCATGATATTAAAAACACAGCCTCACTGCCAGTTGCCTGTACATGTTGCATCAAATAAGTTACATCCTATGCATAGTAGGCTAATTTCTGTACTGTATCAGTTCCTAATAAACTCAAGATTATCTACAGTACAACATTCATAAACACTACCGGTACATCACTGTATATTTAGATAACTTTCATTTTTATTACCTTTATGAAAACTGTTTTCCTAAGAAATGGCTGAAATATTATTTTCTATTGCTCAGCCTTGATATTTCAATGAAACCTAAAGAGTTAATCTTTTATTCATTAGGCACTTTTGCATTCATGTAGATAAGCAAAAAAGCTTAATAAAATACCCTGGGGGAATGTTCATACCTGTATGCATTATCCATGTCTGTTGTACACTCCCACTGGACTTCTGATCCATCCCAGCCGCGATTGTAACACTGGACCACCCGAGGATGAAATGCATCACAAGGTGCTGTTCCCCCCTTTACACACTCCAGCTGTGGTACAGGAGATGATCGGCCACCTGTTGGAGTGTGGAGCAAATATTGATTATCAGTTGTGGTGGGGAGGTAATAACACAGTGAGGCTCGGTGGACTGCAGATCAAATGGACATCAGATCGATTTCATGCCAAACGTCTAGCTTTTCCAAGGCAATCTGATCATTCTTACTGTTCCTCAAGGTATCCTGGCTACACCAACACCATCTATCTATCTAAACCTCTGATGTCTCTCTCCCTCTGGGAACTCCTCCCGAAGGGGTGGCCACGGCAGAAGAGTCTCCAGTTCTCCCTCCTTGCTTGGTCAAGCCTTCCCCTCCCCTTCCATTCATATGTCTCTCCCTCCTCTATTCACCCAACTGACTGGTGGTCTGCCTCTCATTCCAGGTCCCTCCACTTCACTCTCATATACCTTCTTTGTAAACTCTCCATCTTGCATTCTCTCCAAATGTCAAAACCACTATAGTGTACTTTGCTTCACTCTCCATCACCCCACATTCAGCAACAACTGCCTTTTTACTAAGACCACACCTCTCATATACATTTTCATTCCCCATCCCTCTCAGGTACTGAAACTCATCTCCACCAAACCTATTCTAGACTTTTGTGCCCGGTTCCATGTTCATGTCTCCAATGCATAGGTCAGTGTTGGTGGGACATACTATTTCTAAGTTCCCTTTTCACTTCCATGATCACACTTCTACCCTTCATGATTCTCCCTAGACAGCCTATGACTTGCCTGCACTGCTCACTCAATTTTCTCCTTCCAGGCTCCCATATTTATAGAACATTGTTCCTAAATACTTTAACTTCTTTCCTTCCTCCAACCTCTCTCCTTTCTAGGTTATCTTATACTTTGTCCCAGTATGCACTCTCACCCTATAGGATCCAATTTACTCTATTCAGCCTCAGCCTTGCACCCAGGCCATCCACTCCTTCATTCATCTCTCACATACAGTACATCCATTTATAGAGATACTGAAAAGCCACAGTGACATGATACACCCTTGTCTGTCCTAAACTAATACTGAAGTTCTCACTTAGACCACTCTCTACCCGAACATATGCATTTCCCTTCTATAGAAGGCCTCTATCACTTCCAGCAGGCACCCACCAACACCATATACAGTATCCTGACCACATCACTCCTATCGACCCTAACATATGCCATTTCCAGGTTTATGAAGGCAGCATACAGTTTCCTCTCTTCCCAAGGTATTTCTCCACCATCACGTCAAGAAAATATCCCCTATATGGTCACGAACACATAGCATAGAAGATGACCAACTAGCCTATATTTGATGATGGTACGGGATCTCTACTGTATTACACAAACATTTTTAACACTTGGCATGCAATACAGACCCTGAAGTTGTCACTTACGACAGACCCAGTTGATCACTCGTCCTATATGGTAATGAATGGTAATCACAAAATTGGGAAAACATATAGTGGTCTTCAAAGGGGAACTGACTGTGAAATGAAGCTTGGATAAAAGTACAGTATATGTATGTATGTATTACATCGAGGGTCTATTGTATATTATTACACTTGGCATGAATATGAAAAATTGAGAGATAAAGCAGTAGGGATGGATATGCTGAGAAGTGTGTTAAGCTCAAAGAAGTGACTTGGTAAAGACTACTAATATCTGTAAAAGGTGTGGTGTGAGGAAATCACTCGATCAAAGAGGAGGAGTAATAATGATGAAGACCTAGGAAGAATATGGTTCAATACAGTACAGTACAATGCATGGCGAGTGAATGTACAAGAAAGTATGGGGATGCAAAAGAATTTGTGTTTGGTAGGCAGGAATGGGAGATTCACTAGGAGTGCATGTTGGAGATATCACATGCCAAATGATTTAACTCATCCACTGCAAAATTCTCAGTACAATACTCTACTGTGGAAAAAAAGAATAGCTAACTCAAATTCTCTTATATGATTTTAGTGAATGTTTTCTAATTCCTCAAAAAGACATTTTTATCTTACCTGTTGTACTCTTGCCACTGTATAAGGTAAGAACCTGTATGTCTTTCAGCAACACACTGTCCACGGAGCCCCATGCATTGACAGATGACAGACAAAATGCTGCCACGAAAAGGACAATACCGGCCAATATTCTTCCATTCTTTCCCATTTTGTTGATCCTGTGAAACAGAAAATTATTTTCACTTAAAAAAGTGTCTCTTTGGTGAAAGAGAGAAGATTTAGGGCTTTATGCCTATCGACTCATGGTGTTGGTCATTAAGGCAGTCAGTCTTGTTACATCAATACATCTTTCCCCAGCCTACAAGGTTGCTATCCTTGCTCTTACAGCCAGGTACCTACTTACTGCTAGGTGAACAGGAACATAGGGCGCCCAGCACGCGAGAGATCCAGGGTTCAATTCCTGGGTCAGTGGAATTGTTGGACAACTTTCCCAGCCCCCTATGTCCCTGTTCACCTAGCAGTAAATAGGTACCGTAAAAAACCCTAACTTCAAGACATTTTTTACATGTTTTAGTGAATAACTCTGTTAATAATGGTGCAATTTTATTCCTGTTAGTGTCATGTGGTAGCCAGGTAGAGTACCTATTAAATCCATATAATAAAAAAAATTAAGCATGCCAAATTCATGCTTTTTTTCAATTTTCAAGTGTCCAAAGTGAGGCAGAAATTTCCTAACTTCGGACAGGGTTGTATTTTCCCTTTAAACATGAGAATGGTTAACAGCATTGATCTCTGGACACGCTGGCTGAACTTCGGACACCTGAGGAGTTTTTTAAAAAGTAAAAAAAAAATTGCCGCATTCATGGCCTGAGTTATACATATATAAAGAGATATATCCAAAAATAGCTTCTTTTTTAAGCACATAAATTGAGATCACAATAAGTTGCATCATATCACATTGTAGCGAGGTTTTCTTGGCATAGATCGAACTAAGTACTATTCAAAAACTTTTCTAGCAAGAAAGAAAAGAAAAAAAAAAAAAAAAAAAAAAAAAAAACGCATTGTGTATACACAAAACCGGAAGAGGAAGTGACTTCCTAAAAAAAAAAAAAACACCTAAATATCAAGTTGCTACTTCACTGACTCAACAAATGCATACTGAAATAACATAATAGGACCTGCATAAGGTACATAATACATAACATAATTCCAGGTACTAATGACACACACACCCACTTCCGGTATTCCTTGACTTGATTACCTGTATAAAATACTATAACTAAATAACTACCGGTAATATTACTTTTTTCTTCAAAATAAAACTCATTACTGGTTAAGGTACCATACTGTAGCACCTTACAGGCAATAACTTTGGTACTGGTAGTACTGACAATCTTACAAAACTATTATATGGGTATTGGTATCATTACTTAGGCCTTAGGTTTACATCTACATAAAAAATCATCCTTTGCTTGCGGTCAAGTACCAGTACCGTATTAATTTGTCTGTCCGAAGTTGGGACTTTTTTCTGTCCACATATAATGGTACCATTCACGTTTTACAAGTGAAAAAACTCTTTGTTCTGTGTGAACAAAGTTTTGCAGGGTTAAAAAATGCACTTTTTTTTTCAATGCATTTGTCGAATATTTTCACCCACACATATTCATGCTATTGTAATAGAATTTATACATAATAGTCTTTGAACATTCTCCTAACTAACTCCATCGTTATTTTTTGCAAATATAGCACTCTATTCCAGTACAGTTGAATTATTACATATTTTCGAGAAATATCCGAAGTTATGGCGCAGTCCGAAGTTAGGGTGTTTTACGGTACCTACCCGGCTGTAAGAGCAAGGATAGCAACCTTGTAGGCTGGGGGAAGATGTGTTGATGTAAACTACCCGATACACATCTCAACTACCCAGCACACACTGGTGGGGGAATATGTGTTGATGTAAACTACCCAGTACACACTGGTGAGGGAAGATGCGCTGATATAAACTACCCAGCACACTTCTCAACTACCCAGCAACAAACTGGTGAGGGAAGATGTGTTGATGTAAACTACCCAGCAACACACTGGTGAGGGCTGGTTCTATCCAGAAATGAGGAATTTGGAATCCTCTACCACACTCTGGCCTGTTCTGTCTCTCTCTTACTATTTCTCATTCCTTCTGGGTAGCCAACGAGATCGCCCGATTGGGTGGCACAACAAGGAAGACTACAGACGGTGGGAATGTTGGCTCGGGGTACATGCCCGTGAGTCAGCAATCCCCTCGTCTGTCGCCTTCGAAGAAGCAGATCTCACCATCACCCTAACTTCCATCTGGGGGTCCGAGCACCTGCGTGGCTTCGGTCACCCAGACTTGGGACTGCTCGGCCAGACAGTGTGGGAAACTACAACAACAACAACCTCTCAATCATCCTCCCACTTTCAAACTTCCGCAAACACCCATTTAGCTCCTCCCAGAAATGTCTCATCCTCTCTCTCCCCATCTTTTTCCTCTCATTCACTGGTGCATATGCAAACACCCACACATACTTCACCAATCCAATTTTCCCTGTCATCCACACTACTCTTGTCCAACACCATCCATGTCCATCTACTCCCTTCCAAGTCTAAGAGAACTAAGCTATGAAGAAAGACTAGAGAAACTAAAGTTACCTAAACTGGAAGAAAGACAAAAGAGAGGAGATATTATTATGGTTTACAAATGTGTCACAGAAAAAGAATAGATAGATATAGAAAACAGTGTCAACATGGAATACCTTCAACGAGAGGACACAGTAAGAAATTATTTAAAAGAAGAGGAGACAAAGATGTACAGAAATATAGTTTTCCAAATAGAGTAAGAGACCAATGGAACAAATTACCAGAAGAAGTGGTGTGTGTCAAAAACATACATAACTTTAAAGAACAATATGATAATAGGGTTTTAAAATACAGGACATTACGAGCTCTTGACTCAATTCTGTAAAGATACAAATAGGTAAGAACACCCTTGGTGACACCAGCACTGCACATCCCTCCCTTACTAATATCCCTAATAAAGAAAAAAAAACAATTTGAACTATGGTAATATTTTAGTTTATAAATGAATTAACTGAGCATATTACTATTATTATTACGGTATTATACCTTCAGTAACCACCAGCAGCAGTAATATCAGGCTAAAGCAGATGTTAGGCCTTGAATATTATAAGATTATTAATTATACCTGGAGGAATGTCGAGATGTATTATTACCAAGGTTTTGTTGATGGTAGTAATATGCTTCTTCTTCTCTTACCTCTTCTTCTTTAGTTGATAGTACTAACGTTAGTGTACTTTGGTATCTTCTGTAGCCTTCTCTGGTGACAGTGACTCACTCCCTGCCAACACAAACAACAATACCATTTTACAATTTACATCAGCAATCAGCAACACACTATCACACGATGCATTACAGGAAGTCCATACTGACGTCAGAGTTGCGTCACGATACTAGTCGGACTCTGATTGGCTGGGAAGTGGAGAGCAGTGTTGCCAGGTTTGCTTGACGAAATTTCTCCAACTTCAACATCAGAATTTTCCTTTTTACCTCAAAAATTCCCTGTTCACTCCTGAAGATTGTTGTATATTTACCATTTACTTGATATTTCGTCGGTAGAAATTTCCCCATTTACTCCTAAACAATCTTAAGTTAAAGAGAGTGGACTCGGTGGATAAAGCTTTGCCAGGTCTACTCATGGAGGTATAAAATTTTATACCTCCATGCATGGAGGTATAATATAGAGGAGGCGGCATGAGCCGCTCGTCCTGTACACCCAAAGTGAAGCCAGGGGCGGAGCCTATTACCCTACCCCTCATTTACTCAAAACATTGCCCCGGCCGCTATAAACCCACTATAATTCTCTTATTTTCTCATATTAACTATAATTAGAGACGGAAAGAGACTTGAATTTGTTCCATATATGATAACTGCATAAAATTATCCAATTCTGTATATTATCAAAAGTACTTAAACCAATTAAATACCGCTGTTTCTTAGAGCATTACCTCTTCTCGCAAACTTTTCCTAGGAGTATGAATGAAAGAATGAATGAATTAATGAATGAATAGTTTATTTTATGCAAAAAGTATAGTAAAAGAGAAGGTTATAGCTTACACACCAACCCACAGACAGTATTATAAGGGTACAGAGAAATAAGAACAAGTACAGTTGCCCATACATGAATCTGGTATGCCTCGCTACTTACGAGATACCTACAACAGGAAGGAAAGTGAGCAAAAGTTATAGTTTGTTGATAAGCAGATAGTAATAATATTTTACTATCTGCCTGTCAAGAAACTACATCTTTTTTCACTTAAATTTCCTTTCGTTGTAGCCACCCCACAAGTAACGAGCCATACCAGTTTCATGTGTGGGCAACTGTACAAATGCAAATAAAATTAATTATATAAAGAGTTCTAGTATGAGACTCTGGAAGGCCTTATGTCACTCTTTAAGTACAGTATATAAATATGATGATATATAGTAAGATGTGTATTGTGAAGTGAAGATGTGTATAGTGTAGTGAAGATGTGTGGTGTGCTGTGAAATGTGTGATGTGCAGTGAAAATGTAGCCTACATAGTGTAGTGAAGATGTGTATAATGTAGTGAAGATATGTATAGGGTACTGAAGATTTACATAGTGAAGTGAAGATGTGGTGTGTTGTGATGTGTATAGTGTAGTGAAGATGTGTGATGTGTAGTGTAGGTGTGGTGTGTAGTGAAGATGTGTACAGTGTACTGAAGATGTGTATAGGGTAGTGAAGATGTGTATATGGTACTGCAGATATGTGATGTGTAGTGAAGATTTGTATATTATGGTGAAGAGATGTGTAGTGTAACACCCAGAACTGTCATGTAATAGAGTTCACACTCGGGTGTAGTGTCTTGTATCAAACACATTTTACCACTTATAAGCCACATGAAATCTTACCATGATGGCTGGATGTTACTACATAAAGTGTGTCATCACTTACTCAGTTCCAGTTCACTCTGATTCACACAAAAACATTATTTTAAGCATCAGTCCCCGGCCGTAATTTTACTATTATAAAAACTCTTTTGGCACATTGGCTTAACTTAGACTACGGCACTATAACTTAGACCTAAATTCTCAACAACCAAATAGTCTACGTAGTAAACACAATTATAAATTTGATATCTTTAAAACATTATGAAATATGCTAAAACATTCAAAATACAATCTCTCAACACTCGAGTTATCATACAGGCCAATCCTAACTTGGGCACAAGTAGGTCACCCCATGGAGCCAGTTTATCTTTTATAACCCTGTCAGTGCCTGTATATACATTAACAGTTAATATCACAACACTATAATAGCCTTGGCTTTGCAGTTTTTGTGTACAGTATCAATATTCTACAGGACATGGGTGTCACGGTGTGAGGCAGGTGATGAATTTCACTTCGATGATTTGTCCATTTCTGTCGTATATTTTTCTGTATGACTTTCTCAACATACCTATGAAATGTAGTAGAAAGACTCCTGTCTCTCTGGGTACACCCATATGCTGAACACGCCGGCATTATTACAAAAAATGGCAAAGAATGTTGGTGAAGTTGATGGTCCGACGTGATCAGCTGAGGTTTGTTTTGAGTCAATGGGGGGTAGGGAGGACAGCCGACCAATAGCCAGTTGGCTTCACCTTTGTGACGTCATGCCGCCTCCTTTATATTATACCTCCATGCCTCCATGGGTCTACTTGACGAAATTTCCCCCAACTTCATCAGAATTTCACTTTTTATCTCAATAATTCCCTGTTTACTGTTGAATATAGTCGGACATTTACCATCTTCTTGATATTCGTCTGGTAGAGATTTCCCTGGCTACTCTTGAACAATCTTTATATAATTTCTCCATTGGTATGTACTTCTAATTTCCCATGTCTAGGAAAAAAATTCCATACTTTGCAACACTGTAATAGTAGCTGAATAATAATAATAATGGCTGCTCGGTTATCTATTATAGTTTGTTCTTAATTATTTCCTGTGATGAAACAATGATTACACACCACAGGTTTTAACTTTAACACACCACAGTTTTAACATTGCGGCATTCTCTGTTTTGTGGATGATTGTTTGAGCTCGAGAGCTATATAATTTTTATGCCATAATATTTCCCAGGGGTTATCGCAATTAATAGGATTATTTTAGTGTGTAGCCTACAGTTTGGTGCATGGGTTAGCGTTTTCTCATACAATGCTGAAGTAGTGTAGATTTATCTACTGATGTTTGACTTATCGTATTTCAATGTAAATATTCAAATCAGCCAAATAAATGACCATACTCTTACCCTCTCTTCTTCAACTCTTCCCATACTCATTTCAACCTTCCCATTCTCCTTCCGACCCTTCGACCTTTCCATTCTCCCCCAACCCTTCCCGTTCTCTCGGCTAAAACCTTTTAATTCTCACCCAATTTTACAGAGGGAGAATGGAAACAAACTAGACACAATTAAATGATCGAAATTGTGATTTGTGCTAGTTATCAAAACAATAATGACACGAGACTTTGATGAGAGTAATAAAAAAAATATTTTTTTTTTTTTTTTTTTTTTTTTTATAGTACTTTGAGGTTCTGACGCCATCTCAGTCCCGAGCCAAATTTCCTCTCTTCTCTCTCTTCTAATGTCACTTCTTTCCTTCTAGCGTTCTCTCTCTCTCTCTCTCTCTCTCTCTCTCTCTCTCTCTCTCTCTGCGGTACACATGAAATTAAGTTTTTCTGGCCTAGCACAGCCCTGTTTCTTCCGTTTTTTAATTTAATCATATTTAATATTATCAAGTTCACCATTATACCAGAGAGATGACACAATGTAAGACAACGTAAGACGACATATGACAGTGCAGTACACTCCCAGTGACACTATACTCCATTATTTGTTTTTCTGGGATAAAATGTACTGACTCATTCATTATATATTTTAGAATTATTGATAGTGAGTACTTCAGATGTGTGTCTTGGACCAAAGTTTGTGGTTTACGCCTGGGAAAGGGAGCGTTGAAAACACTGCAGTTGCCCTCAAGGCAGTGGAGCCGGCTGTACATATCTGCAACTTGTAAACACTATAATATACTAAAATTATATATAAGGTCATATTACTAAATAGAAGGGAATATATTAGTTGTTGTGTTGTGATATATGAACTGATAACAAGGCAGGTAAGGAAGCCAGACGTGTCAGAGGAGACGTGCAAACGATAAGCTATCACACAGCCAGGAGATAAGTGTTTGGAGATGTGCTGTGATATCATGCTAGAGTCTAAAGATTCCTTGTACTCAGCTAGGCCATGCCGTATTTAAAGGATTCGTGTGGTAACAGTTTGGTGCAGTGGTTTGTTATTACCACCTGTTTATTTGTCCCTGCATGTTTGATCAGTATTAGGCTATCCTCGGCGCACAAACACAACACGTCTACAACCTCATTCGGTCCTATGGCCAATTATATGCTCAGCTCGGTAGAGTGTATTTTTACTTGGTCTGTTTTAATTAACAACATGAAGCTAAAGTAATATGAATTTATCTACGTACGTGTTATTTGGGTTATTGTATTTTCTAAGTAAATAGTCAAATCAGCCATATATAAGTTATCATGTCTTCCCTCTCTTCTTCGAATCTTCCCATTCTCCTTTCAACCGTCCCATTCTCCCTCCAACCCTTCCCATTCTCTCAGCTAAGAACTTCCCATTCTCCCTCATTTTGTTAAAGAGAAAATGGGAACAAGATGGACGCAAGTTAATTTTCGAAATATAGACTTACTCTTGTTCTCAAAATTATGATGACTCGAGACATTGATAAGCGTCTAATCTATGATATTATGGTTTGCTCTCGCACTATAAGGTTATAAGAGCCAAATCACACGTGTGCACCACTCGTAATGAGCTAGTATTTACACATAAATAATGGTGACGAGGTTTTAGCTAATCAGCGATATTCTCCGGTATCCATATGGTGAGGTGGTCCAATCAGAACGAATTATATTAGTCTCGAAATATTAGCTGTTATGACACTTTATAGTGCTCTCTAGAGCTAGTGTCTTTTGGTAGGTATTGCTTGCTTTGATATGAACAATACTTTTACAATTTCGTCGCCCCTTCTGGCCCTAGGCAATTTTAACTTCTCTTCCATTGTCCTACATTTAATTTTTATTCTTTCTCCAAATGGATTATAGATGTTGGTTGTTTAGATGCATATATAGGTAATTGATTATACATAAATTAGCTGCCTATTATGGTATTAATTCCAAACTTAATATGTTCATGAACATTTTAATAAATTACGTTATTATTTTTAGTACAACTATACACACAATGGAACCTCTTCCCACGAGTCACAGGTAAACAATGATGAGGCTTCACATTGTATTAGACAGAGACATCAAGGTGACGATGATCATGACAGCAGTTGTAGGATCCAACCATTACACAAGAAGAAGATTAACAGCCAAGAAATTCCTACCGATGTTGTCTGTGGTGATGGAACTCAAACAGTACTGTGTAATTGCCAAGGGGATTACACCACAGTTGTTTCTCCACTTATTTAAATAAAATCGTTACACAAGTATCATTAGTTAAGGAAGGTAGGAAGGTGAGGATGTAAGATTGGAGAAATACAGAGGTAGATCATTTAGCAGTATAGGACTAATTATCATTAAGTGTTTAGTGTTGGTTGGACAGAGTAAAACAGTTGCTATGGGAGGACGTTGTTTTCCCATTATAGTACAGCATACAGAGCCGAGGTGGTGGAGGTGGGACACACATCACGGTCAGTTAGTGAAGGTTATTAAGGCCCCTGTAATCGTGTATGAGAATTTGAGGCTTCCGATTCCTCCTATGTCAAGAAACACGCTCCTTCTATGTAAGTGGTGTTTCGTGGCAATATTTGAAGGACTCATTTACCTCCAATTCTCTGACTACATCACAGGGTCCCTTAAATGGAGTGTAGGTACAGAAGACTGTTTTGAATGTTTTGGACTTGTGCAAGGTAAGGGTGGAATTATAGGATAAGGGAAAAAGACCTATGAAAATGGGTACTGAAGTGGTAATGGTTTGAATTACAGTGTAGATATATTATACATTATTAACCGAAGTATAGTTTATGAAAGTTTATGTTTTCACTCATGTTTGTTTGTTCGTTTGTTTGTTTATATGTTTATTTGTTTGTTGGTTGGTTGGCTGGTTAGTGTACAAGATAACTAAAATCATCCTGCAAAGTTTGACAGAAACCCTACCATAAATTTTCGAGATATCCCATTTGTGAGTCTTGTGGATGGCAACAAGTGATTAAATTTGGGGAGCGATTCGGATCTGGAAAAGGGGACAGTATAGTGTTGGTAATTCTACTAGACTCTAGGAAAACTGATATTTCCAAACTATTCCAAGCAACAGGATACCATAATTTTTGCTAATTTGGTCCTGTTTCCTGGCATGCTTTGGAGGATTCAAGGCACTCTAATGCACCAATAATATACTCTACCCTGAATATATGGATCCAGGATTTTTTCCCGCATTGCCTTACAGGGTTAAGAATGAGAGTGAAATATTAAAAAATGTTTCCTAAGATTTTAACAACAATTTGAGGAGGATGCAAAGAGTTAATTTATTCGTACTGGGTTCTGTCAAGTTAAGGGGATAGTACAATGTTGGTAAATCTGGAGCAACTGATTCCTCCAAACTATTCCAAGCAACAGGGCACCATTATTTTTGTTCATATGGTCCTGTTTCTGGCATACTTTGGAGGAATTAAGGATCTCCAATGTACAGTACACACAACAAAAAAACTATGGTTACACCTCCTGCGCGATACAAAATGACACCACGAATGAACGTTTTTGATAACAGATGCGGCCGCAACATACATACGCAGGGATACCAATGTGAGAAGGCTGTTATCAAAAACCTTCATTCGTGGTGTCATTTTGTATCGCGCAGTAGGTGTAACCATAGTTTTTTTGTTGTGTGTACATACCAAAAGCGTACTATCCCCTTACTTAAACATATACACATTGGAGGACAGCGAGAGTAAGAATTAATGACTGTGTTCACGCATGTCTTATGTTCAGACGATGGTGGTCCTGTCAGGGTCGCTCTTCAGTGGTTTCTCTTCTTCTTTCCGTTCTTCTTCAGCATCATCCTTCTCATCTACAGCCTCTACCTCCTTCATCTTCTTCGTCAAGCCCATATCTTCCTTCAGTCCGTACAGGTCTAGAGAATCGCAGTTTCGATACACCACAAACTCTCCAAACATTGATATGAAGATGAGTACTGCGGGCGAGAGTAAGACATAAGAGACGATAATAAAACATACAGAAGGATCGTGGAGAGAGAGAGAGAGAGAGAGAGAGAGAGAGAGAGAGAGAGAGAGAGAGAGAGAGAGAGAGAGAGAGAGAGAGAGCATAAGAAACATCTATAACACTGAAGGATACATGAGGTTACACAGAGCATCATCATTAATGAACTTACTGGTAGGCACAAGATGGAGAACTGTCCTGAATTGGTCTGAGTCGTAGAGCCAACAGTTGCCTTTCTTACCACACGAATGGTCCCACACCAAACATGTTGAGTCTGTCACGGGAAGATAAATGATTGAATGTAAGGAGGGAAAGGGAGGGTGTATGTAAGGAGAGAAAGGAAGTTTGTAAGGAGGGAAGGGAGGTTGTATATAAGGAGGGAAAGGGTGGTTGTGTGTACGGAGGGGAAGGAATGGAGGTTATAAGGAGGCAGAGGGAGGATGTAAATTGGGAAAGGGAGGTTGTAAGGAGGGAAAGGAAGGTTGACAGGAGGAAAAGTGAGGATGTAAATCGGGAAACGGAGATTGTAAGGAGGGATTGGAGGTGGTAAGGAGGGAAAGGGAAGCTGGGTAAACAAAATATAGCCATGACAAGGTGAGGGACGTGACAGCAACGATGGTGTTTGAGGTGTACCTTGAAAATAATGGAGATGGAAGTCAACTCTAATGCAGTAACTTTGGATGATCTTATCACTACACAGTTCCACTGTTTATATCAAACAGTTACTACCACTACTACAACAACTACAACTACAACTACAACTACAACTACAACAACAACAACAACAACTACTACTACTACTACTACTACTACTACTACTACTACTAACAACAACAACAACAATAACAATAACAACTACTACTACTACAGCTTGAGGAACTTCAACAACAACAACAACAACTACTACTACTACTACTACTACTACTACTACTACTACTACTACTACTACTACTACTACTACTACAACAACAACAACAAATACTACTACTACTACTACTACTACTACTACTACTACTACTACTACTACTACTACTACTACTACTACTACTACTACTTATTTTTTCTATATCCAGAAAGATGAGGACTAAAGGCTTGTCGTCCTCATCTGCGTAGTACAAAGTGAAAGTGGTCCAAAATCATGTCCAATTTGTTCGAGATGCCTAGACACATTGCATTTGAAGGAACATAAGTCGTAGTAAGGTGGAAAGATGGATGAAGGTAGAGTGTTCCAGAGTTGAACAGTTGTGTATATGAAAGTTTGAGAACACCGGATAACTCATTCATGAGGGAGTTGGACAGAAAAGGGTTGAGAACGAGAGGCTTGGTGAGTGTTGCATGCTCTCATGAGGGGAGGAAATATATATTGAGAGAGTTGAGAGGAGCAATGTCCAGTACAATAGCGATAAAAGAAAGAAAGTGATGCAACATTGTGGCGAAGAGAGAGAAGTTGTAGTGAATCGGTAAGAAGAGGAGAGTTGATGAGACGAAAGGCCTTTGATTCCACCTTGTCCAGAAGTTTTGTGAAAGTTGAGCCACCCTACACATGAGAGCCATACTCTATACATACTCTATAAGACCCCTGTACAGAGACAGCAACTGTGTAGGGTGAAGTATTCACGGAATCTGCGTACCTACAACAACAAAAATAACAACTACAACAACAACTACTACTAATATATTATTAATATTACCACCACCACCACCACAACAACAACAACAACAACAACAACAACAACAACAACTACTACTACTACTACTACTACTACTACTACTACTACTACTACTACTACTACTACTACTACTACTACTACTACTACTACAACTACTACTACTACTACTACTACTACTACTATAGCATCTTACCTATAATGGCGCCCATGATGATAGGAGCAGGTATGAAGCCAAAGAGACTGATGAAAACTGTAATGGTTCCCAGAGACACTCCCTTGTCTTCATCTGACACTGCTCTGTAAGGGGAGGGGGGGGGGAAGTGCCGTATAAAATAACAATAACAATAATAAAAACAGGCAAAGCAACAGTCATGGGTTAGCCAACAACGACAATAACAACAACAGAAGACAACAACAACAACAGTCATGAGTTAGACAACAATAACAACAATAACAGGCAAAACAAAAAACAACAAAAACAATAACAGGTCGTATATGCAACAATACCCTTAATTAATGTTTGCGATGGTTCTGTATACCGGTACGATGGCTCTTTTGTCTTGTGTTTAGGGAGTCATCGTACCGAATTACCCCACCATGTACTCATCTCTCTCTCTCTCTCTCTCTCTCTCTCTCTCTCTCTCTCTCTCTCTCTCTCTCTCAATGCATGAATGTTCTTGCACACTATTCTTCACGCCCCCCCCCCCCTCTCTCTCTCTCTCTCTCTCTCTCTCTCTCTCTCTCTCTCTCTCTCTCTCTCTCTCTCTCTCTCTCTCTCTCTCTCTCTCTCTCTCTCTCTCTCTCTCTCTCCACGGCCCTAAAAGAGAAGAACCTGAGAAGAACGATGCTACTGCCGATCCTACTGGTGGACACGATAGTCTTAGTGATGATCTGGATGAGGAAGTAGTAGAAGAAACCATTGCAGGGCTCCGGGCAGTAACCTCTGAAGGCTCGTCCCCACTCCTCCTGCAACAAGCAATTCATTAAGGGGGTAACACACTTCTGGTACATACATACATTGGAGTGCCTTGATTCCTCCAAAGTATGCCGGAAAACAGGACCTGCAGAAGAACAAAAATAATGGTGTTCTGTTGCTGGGAATAGTTTGGAGGAATAATGATCTCCAAAAATGCCCTTAAGGGGGTGCGGGAATAGGGGGACAGGCTTGGGATGGGGGTTAAGGGGGTGCGGGAGTAGGGGACAGGCTTGGGGGGTTTTGGGGGGTGCGGGAGTAGGGGGACAGGCTTGGGATGGGGGTTAGGGGGGGTGCGGGAATAGGGGACAGGCTTTCTATCCACCCCAAGCCTGTCCCTCTATTCCTGCACCCCCCAAGCCTGTCCCCTATTCCCGCACCCCCTTAAGAGCAGCCTGAACCAACGATATAGTGTAATAGAGAAGTATATAATTCTTTAGCTTGGTGTACTATTGGATATCTAGCTGTTGTGAGGAACTAAATTAATTATTGTAATCTGTTGGAAAGTACTTAATAATGGGACTCTTTTGGAAAGTATTATTGACTTTTGCTATATTTTGCTGTCTATTTTGTATTCCGGCCCTTATGGATTTAAAGAAAGTTAATGATGATGTGAGCAGAGAAGGCTTATGGAAAGTGCTGCAAATGTATTGTAAAGAGGGAAGGCTGCTGAATGTAAAATGGGTCCAGTTTTGGCAAGAGTTGCATTAAACTTAACCCTTTGTTTGTTTACTAGATGTGATGGGTTTAGAGCATATCGGACATGTGTATTTGTTAGTGGGTCTAGGATTGCTTTCGATGTCTCCGGCTAAAAGGAGAAGCCGAGAAATGATAGCCGGAGAATAATTTCCCGGTGATGAAAAAATGTGTAGCTGTGTGTGTTGTGTGAGGTATTGCCCGGGTGACCGAAGCCGTTCCCAGGGACTCACGCCCCCTTGGTGGGGGTGGGGGTGGGGGTGGGGAGGATTTTGTGACGGTTTGGCCCCCATAGCTTCCTTCCTTGGTAGCCCTGGGGGGTGGTCCTACGACGTAGACGCCGCCACTCCAGGACCTTAAAATTTGTATATTGCTTCAGTAATACACACACACACACACACACACACTCATACACACCTGGGGCGGGATGGTAGTGTTGTCTAAGTGTATGGTGCCTGAGTCAGAGATACACCTACACCCGCTGTACTCCTGCAAAATAAAACATCCATCACTACCATGTAAACAAACCACAACCAAACACTTACTTCATAATACATAGTAACTAGAGGGGACTGATTTCCATAATGGGTATATCGGTGTTTAATAAAGGCAGAAGACTTTCGCTCTTTTACCTAAGCTTCCTTGAGACTAAGAAATTGATTTCAAGTGTTCATGTTTCTCTTACGAAGGCTTTTCATAATAGGCTTGGTAGAGAGAGAGAGAGAGAGAGAGAGAGAGAGAGAGAGAGAGAGAGAGAGAGAGAGAGAGAGAGAGAGAGAGAGAGAGAGAGAGAATAGAACTGAAGGCTATATATACTGTACACAGTACTCACAATAGGCTTGGAAGCAATATGGTCTTTGGTACATCCGGCATAACAAGGAGAGAAGAACAGTGTGGTGTTGTCTTGGGCACACACTGGGTTGTACCGCTCTGAACACCCACACTCACCTGAACACGCTGGGCCCACGGACCTGCATGGGTTAATTAAGGAGACTGTCTTTTTGGCAGATTGGAAGGCTACTGATTCCTCCTAAATATGCTATACAGAAAACAGACTCCCTCGATACCGGTAGTACTAACAGGGGATCTGTTTCCTGGCATAGTTTGGAGAAATCACAGTCCTTCCAATATTATTCACCAATAAGAGAATCTCCCTTTAATTGGCAAGGGGGGAATGGGGTCAAAGAGATAATAATTAGTGTTGATGGTCTGTCATAGCAGTGCGGTGAGCCTATTTTATATTGAGTTAGATACCACTATTAAATTTTATCCTTCCCATTTCACATATCCTAAGGAAGAATTAATTAATGTTATCAACGACTCAACAGCACCTTAATTGAACTCTACCGGTTACAACACTAAATATAGGCTATTATAACAACAATAAACACGAAGTAAACAGCACCTTGAACTCTACCGGTTACACCACTGAATATACCCCAATACATTATAACAACAATAAACACACGAAGCAATCATTATACTCATATATCCGTGCATTCATATTCTGTATTGTGGCATCGTTTGGGACTATATATAGTTTAATTGTGTGAACTTCGGAAATATTCGGAAATATCTTTACAATTTATCACGTTAAGGGGGTGCGGGAGTAGGGGACAGGCTTGGGAGGGGTTTGGGGGGTGCGGGAATAGGGGCACGGGCAGGGGGGGGGGATAGAAAACCTGTCCCCTATTCCTGCAACCCCCTAACCCCCCACCAGCCTGTCCCCCTACTCCCGCACCCCCCCGACCCCACCAAAACACCCCGCACCTCCCTAAACCCCCCCCCCCCCCCCAAGCCTGTCCCCCTATTCCCGCACCCCCTTAACGTGATAAATTATAAAGATGTTTCCGAATACCGACGAATCACTTTATAGCTGATTCACTCACCCATTCATAGGCCCGATCACATCCAACTTGGGGCACCCGACGAACATGAGGGAGAGGAAGCCGAAGCAACTGACGAAGGTGACGAAGATGTTGTATCCAGTGACCAACTTGGGTCCTGGTCTAGCCCATCTCATTATCACTCCACTGATGACAGCACCGACCACAGACACCACCAGGCTAGCCATACCTATATATATGTAGGGGTGAGTAAGTGAGTGAATAAGTAAGTGAGTGAGTGAGTAATTATGTGAGTGAGTGAGTAATTATGTGAGTGAGTGAGTAAGAGAGTGACAGCACCAACCACAGACACCACCAGGCTAGCCATACCTATATGTAGGGGTGGGTAAGTGAGTGAGTGAGTGAATAAATAAGCGAGTGCGTGAGTGAGTGAGTAATTATGTAAGTGAGTAAGTAAGCAAGTGAGTGAGTGAGTAATTATGTAAGTGAGTGAGTGAGAGTAACATACATGTGTTGTTGTTTATTACCAAGATATTTACTACGATGGAAGGAAAGTGTCGGTGGATATTTGATTGTGGCTGTACTTCATGACATAGTTTAGGATGTGTGTGTGTGTGATGAATAACGCCACTCTCTACCAAAGACATGCACTTAATTAAAGGGGTAATTCACTTTTGTTACATTGGAGAGCCTTGATTCCTCCAAAGTATGCCGGAAACAGAACCAGAAGAGCAAAAATAATGGTGTTTCCTTGGAATAGTTTGTAGGATTCAGTTGCTCCAGATTTACCAACTCAAAATTTCCCTCCTTAATTGGTTCTCTCTCAAGGTGCAACTCACTAACTTACCGGTATAATAGTTGGCCTCAGCAGCACTCTTCCTAAACTGGTTCTCGAGGTATTTTGGCTTGAAGTTCCAGTATCCGGAGAGTGCCAGAAGTGTCACGGTGCTACTGAAGAGGTTTCCAGCCCACACCTTGTTCGCAAAGAGTCGTTTCAGGGCCGCTCCCAGGTCTGTCAGGATGTAAGAAGGGAAAGAGAGGAAGTCAGGGGGTGCTGATTAATTATGTCAGGGTGCAAAAAGGAGGGGGGTCAGGGGGTGGTGGTTATGTCAGGGTGTTTCTCCACTCCCTTTTCTTACCTTACCTTAATTCTTTTTCCATGCCTAATGTTTTCCTTCCTCCCTTCCTTTACAAACATCACCCTGCCTTCCACTGTTTGTCATACAGAATATTTAAGGGGAGAACTCGTGGCAGTAAATTGGAGGGCTGATGAAACCTCAAAACTATTTCACGAAACAGATCCCCTGTCAGTAATATATGTTTTCTGTCATATTAAACCTCCAAATCACCCCAAAAAATTACTCCCATATAAGATATGTTCTGACTGTAAATTTATCCTGACTATTAATTAATCCCATTACTATTTACTATTCGATAAGGCTATCCATCACCCACGACTTACTCTTGATATTGGGCCTCCGTGCATGTCTGTGTCTCCTGACCTCCTCCACCACCTGTTCCTGCCTCTCGCCTGTCTTGAGGGCCTTCCTTTTGTACCTCCGAGCCTCCCGACGCAGTGTAGCTGGTAGTTTGCGAGGGAACAGGAAGAGAGGCAGGGCAGTCACCGACAGACCAGCAGCGATGAACACCAGCCCTAAAGATACAGGCAGATTATTATTGTTGTATTATTTGAAAACCTGGTCCTACAGAAATAAAGGATAGTTTATAAAGAAAATAATGACCCCCTTTATTTTCCGTAAGGCAGACTATATGCAATGTGTGCAAGGGAGAAAATATATGGAGCTAGTATATTGATACATTGGGAATCCGTTTATAAAAGAGGAAATACATAATCTGTTAAAGGATTTTTCACAGTCATTACGATAGAAGAAACAATTTGTAAAGGGGAAGGTAAGCAATCTGTAAATGAGAAAATAAATAATCTATGCAACTGAGAAAAAGAAAATGCATAGGGCTATTTTATACCATGCAGGAGAGACTATACATTCATTACAAAGAAGGGGCAAGATATTACTGCATGCCTTTTATATCCTTCATCAGTCATTACTCCCGTTTACCTTCCGTCCATCCCTTGACCTAAGCAACAATGTACAGTCGGCGGCAGAAGTCGTGTCGCCTCACCTGCTTCACCGAGACATGCAGTGTTCATGGACTTGAGAAATACGCACGTTTTCTACACCTAATAATCTTGAGTCTATGAACATCGCGTGCCTCGGTGAAGCAAGTGAGGCGACAGGACTTTTGCCGCCGACTGTGCAGGAACCTACTCTTGTGCACAACTGTTCACTCCCTCAGCCACCCACAGCAATAAGCCTGAAGTATCTGTGGTTTGAACGACTAAACAACAACAGAGGATAGAGTGTGTTTTGTCGTCCGAACCATGCACAGAGAATTCAGTCATATATGCTGTGTCTGGCTGAGAGAATAAACTTTTGTACTGTACTGTACACTGGGGGTCAATAATTCTGATCCGAGACATAATGTGAATCTCTACCGACTGCTGTGATTCGGGAGGAGTGGGATGCGAGGTTAGTAGAGAGTAATGTTGTGCCTCCGATCAGTACAGTATTATTGATCCCCAGTGTACACCATAGGACCATATGGTGTTGACGATGGAGCTAGTGGTATGTACAGTTGGATACAGGAATTCGTAGTACAGCTGAGGTGGAAAATACTCAGTTCCTCCTAGTATGATATTCCTTAGCGACCAAAACGATATACCAGAGACAGAAACTATGATATGGAATGGTCACGATAACCAAATACCGGACAAAAGTCACTGATTACTGGAGGAGGACAAGGATCTTCCACCTGGGCAGTACTACGAATTCCTGTGTCCAATCTAAGACCATTATGAGGCCACAAATGCACAGTTTGAACCAATGGAGGCTTTTGGGTGGGCTGTCGTCCAGAAACCTCCTGCTCTATTGTAGGTCTCTGGCTTCGACTCAGATGGGCTAGAGATTGTGGTGCGCGACTCCATAGAAAAACTACATCACCATCGTAAAGGTACCACGCGATAGTCAACACCACGGATATACTTTTATATTATTATAGTACAGTATACTCACCAAGCCACCAAGCTCCAAGCCATCGTGGGTCTTCCTTGTTGATGTTTGGGGAGACTGAGGGGTCAATCCAAATGGAGAGACATTTACCCCCAACAATGAACCCCATCACCGGTCCCATTATCCTCACCAGCAGAGTCAAGGCTGAGGGAAACAAGTCACAGGGATGCACAGTACAGTTGTATGTCTTTGTCAAGTTACGGGGATGGTGTATATAAGTTTGGTACATTAGAGTGCTGTGATTTCTCCAGAGTATGGCAGAAAACAGAACCGGATTGGCAAAAAATAATGATGGCCTGTTTCTTGGAATGAGTTGGTCCAGATTTACCATTACTCTACCTTCCCCTTAACGGTAAAATAATGTCCGTAGACGTTATCAGTAAGTTGCATCTGACTGAAGATCTTATGTATAGAACCCTTAATTTGTAAATATTATCTCATTGAACGAGAGTTTCTTTTTAAGGTAAACTGGTGGTCTACTGATTCCTCCAAACTATGTCACGAAACAGATCCTACATTAAAGTAACATTAAGATCGTCAGTTTCCTGGCATAGTTTGGAGGAATCACAGACCTTCCAATTCACCAACAGGAGAATCTCCCCTTAAATAATTAAGGAAGTAAATAATAAAGTGAATGAAGTAGCAACATTAGATTCACTGGATTAAATACAGTAGGTCTGAACAATTGTAATATAAGTAACAACATATGATTGACTCAAGTAGACAACAGTGAAAAAAAAGAAACATTACACTCACTGTAATAAATATATGAGTAGGTCTGATCAATAGTAAAATAAGAAGTAACAACATTAAACTCACTGAAGTTAATTGGAATATAGAAATAACAAGATTAGACTCCCTATACAGTAGACAGAGACATAATAATAATACTGAACTCACTGTAATAGATAAGGTAGGTATATAAAAATAACATAATTAGACTCTCTCCACAGTAAATAGATAGAGACATAGATAATAGCATAAAACTCACTGTAGTAGATAGGATAGGTCTTCTTGCTAATATTATCATCTAGGAAAGTGACCCCGATGCTGAACATGATACTGATGGCAACACCGACCAACAGCTGTGACAGGAACAAGAGTATGATGGAGCCAAGGTAATCATAGCCACGCTCCTCTTGACAATGGTCATCAGGTTTGTTGTGACACAGCTCCTCGTTGGCTGGTGGTCAAAGAAGAAACATTTAAGGGAGTGTTTACAGCAGCCAATTGTTCGTTTTCTTATGCGTACAGTTGCAGACAAATGAAACAGACACATTTTAAAAGGGCCCCTTATCAAGCTTAGAATGGGACGCACCTTTACACACAATGTCTCATCCCACTCTTTGCTCAATAAGGGGCCCCGTTTCAGGTGTCTGTTTCATATGTCCGCAACTGTACTATTGGCCACAAGAATTCGTACTGTACACACACTCTTGGCTTCAAGGGTTGTCACAACATATAGAGAATATCGGTCTATATAATTGCAACATACCATTTTAATAGATTTGTTGTTTTGCAATCATCAAGTCGTTTCGTAAACTTTTCATTGAAGTACTTTCAGAATAATTACCTCATTTTCCACAAGGCTTGTGTACGAATTCCTGTGGCCAACCAAATCATACCGGTAGTTAATGGAAGTTCATTCCTTCACTCCTCAATCGGCCACAATATGACGGAATAATTGTATGTGGTTCGAACGTCAAAGCACAGTTGGCCATCTACTTTCTGTCTTTGCATAGACGTTCGAACTACAGGGGCTTCAATTTATTTTGGTTGACTGAGGGAACGAGCTTTTGTGCACTATAGTACTGGTAAGGTAAAGTCATGGTCAAAAGTCCTGCAACCTGGTGAATAAAAACAGCTATAGTTTCGGATCATTTTTCGAAGCCATCTCATTGGAAGGTGTTGCAGGACTATTGGCCGTGACAGTACAATACAGTCTGGAGTATATCTCGATCGCAAGTAACCCTGAACTTGCAGTGAGTCCGAAACAACTAACACATTTCTGTTAACTATTGTTTCGGTTTCATTGGTTCAGAACAGCCAGGTTTCATGAGCTGCACCTGACTTTGAGTATCATTGTACACTCGCAATCCAAAATATGTTCCAGGCTTGCTTAGAAAAGCCTAATCGAGTAATAAGCGAGCTCAGCAAATATCAAACAGGATAAGCGTTGTGATTGGTTCTCAAGTATGTCATATGATTTGAAACTTCAACAAGACCTGGACACAAGTTTTGGATTGTGAGTGTACAGGTGGTTGCAGAAAGGAGTGTACACCAACAGTTCATGTATGGAAGATATCTGCTGTAAATGCTGCCCTGAACAGATATAATTATGTACAGTATATACTGCATATATACAATAATAATGCATAACGAGTATTTCTAATTTTCTTCTATTAAGTCTCCTCTTTTCTTGTCAATGTTACCAGGAAATATCTCCCAAACACAAATCATGGAAATACACTCATTTCTTTGTGCGACTTTATAATAATAATATCACAACTTCAACCAGTCCCATATTTCTTATTGTGTGACATTGTTTTCTGAGACGCCAAGCTACCAACCATCCCAGCTTTATTATATACTGACATAATATGAGGCCACGGAGCTGCAACTAAACTAAGGGACCCTGTGATGTAGTTGGAATATTGGAGGTAAGTGAGTCCTTCAAATACTGTCTCGAAACATCACCTATATGGAAGGAGTTTGTTTCGTGGTGTAGTCAGGCGGAATAAAGCCCCCATGACACGATCACAGGGCCCTTATGCCCCAGGTGGTACTCACAGTGCAGTCCCGTGTTGTTTAGTAAGAGGGAGCTGGTGGAGTTGGTGGGGATGGTAGCTACCCGAACCGCCTCCAAGGCATCACGACCAGGCCCGTAGATAAGGTGAGGCAAGGCGGCGGTGAGGCAGGAGGCGGCCGTCAGTAGGGCCCCCACACCCAGCCAGCGGGGGCGGTGGCCGAATGTTGCATAGTAACTCAGAAAGATGGCGAGCAGCACTTGAGATATGTCATTACCTGTCAGCAGAAGACCTGGAGGGAAGGAGGGAGGGTTGAAGTCACTTTTATATTTTTGTACTGGCAAGAAAACGAAGCACTAAAAATGTATCCTCCAATTTATTCATGATAAACCCTCTGTCATTGTGTTATTCATCTAACTCTAATGAATTTTGCTCGTCAAGGGGAAGCTCCCATGCAGACCCAATAATAGCAAGGGGTTAACTTTCTCCTCAACGTAAGACATTTAAGGCTCCGATGGACGCTTGGCATATGTTTTGTAATTTCTTAGTTATCTTTTCACACACAATGATATGCCAAAGTCCACTCTTAGATAGTACAAAAAAGACAATGAAAATAAAACAGAAATAAAGTGACTGCCGTAATGTGTATTGTATAAATAGATAAATATAAGATAAAAATAAAACCCACAAGATTACTGTGGGAATGTGTAAATAAATAGATATCTACAAAAGATAAACAAAATGACTATGGGAATGTGTAGTATACGAACCTGTCTCCTTGCTGGTGAGTTTGAAGCGCTTCTCTATGGTGGAGATGACGGAGACGCTGTAGGTGAAGAACATGCCTTGTGTAACACCCACCAGGCTGTACACCAACATGTAGACCTCCTTCGTAGCAAACCACTGTACAGGAGGAGTCAGGAGGCCACATACATACATAAAACAGTACACGTCACAGAATGTTCAGTGATGTTAGTGACTTTAAACTTGCACCTTATTGATATAGATATATTTTAAAGAAGATGATGTAAAGTTGTTCCGATAATCAGTGGATATAGAGACGCACTTTGTCGTTCTGGTGCTACTTTTTAAAGATATCATACAAGGGCAAGGAGTACGGCTCATAGTTACCAATACTATAAAATCTTTCTGCATAAAATCAATATAATGAAAGGGTTAGGAAGTGTCTGCATGGGATCAGTAAGGATAGTGAGACACCATAATGGGACATCAACATTATCAGGAGTATTGGAGGGCTGTGGTGTTGTCAGCGAATTGAGGCAACTAATTCCCCAAAACTATAACATAAAACAAGCGACTCTGGCTGTATACTGAAGTCACGTGTTTCTTGCCACAACTTGGAAAAATAATATTAAAATTGGGATGCTGTGATATACTGTGTTTAGCGAATTGGAGGCTACTGACTCCCCAAAAACTATGGTGCAAAACAAACGACTTTGGCTGTATACTGAAGTGATGTGTTTCTTGCTACAATACAACTTGGAGGAATAAGAGTAAAGCTTCATGTTGGCCACCACCTACTGTATACTATACGTACCTGGAGCCAACCCGGACTACAGGAACCTATGCCACAGCGGGTGTCCTCAATTTCCTTCGGGGTAAACATGAGTTGCATCTCCGCCTTCGTCACCTTCACCTTCTCACCTTCTTCCTCCTCCTCCGCCTCCTCTTCATCTTTGCTCACTCTGGGTATCATGGTGTCCGAACTGTTGGAAAAGCGTGTTATTATCATTTTATTATGAGCGACTAACGGGAGAAACTCTTGAATGTAAATTGGAGTTCTACTGATGCTCCAAACCATTCATTCTCACTAAACAGATTTCTTCTTGGTAACACCGAGGTGATTATTTCGTTTTCTGGGATAGTTTGGATGAATCAATAGCCCTCCAATAGACCATACAAATATCTATCCCCATATAACAAGAGTCCGGATGACGTCAGCCTCCTGGACAGGGCTTGTGGTGTCAATAGAAGAATATACTGTATATTATTTTATGATTGACGACCCAAAACAACGTATACTGTATGGTGTAATGGAGACTTTTTACTTACCTCACAACTCTAGATCTCTCTATTACAATACATTCACCACATGCAATTTATATATATATATATACAGGGTTATTCAGCGTTCCATGCATTATATTGAATGATGACCTGCTTGGATAATTCTAAGAAAAAATGTCTCTATGATGAAATGTTGAATTATACATGGTTTAACTGTTACAATACATTATTTTATGATGCTGTATTAAGGAAGGCGAAAAGTGAAGGGAAATCTACCTAGATTTTGTACATCTTTATTCATTAATCACTACAGGGTACTTATTTTTGCTACAATCGAAAGAATATAGTTAAAGTGATGTTTGTTCATCTGCAACACACTCTATTCCTGTACTATAAACATCTGAAACATATGCTCAGAAATCTATTTGAGTTTCCCTTCATTTTTTGTCTTCCTTAATACACTATCATATGTGTATTGTAGCAGCTAAACTATGTAAAATTCGACATTTCATCATAGAGACATTTTTGCTTAGAATTATCCAAGCAGGTCATCATTCCATTTATTGTATGGAAAGCTGAATAACCCTGTATAATGGCAGGGTTTGGGGGTACACTACATTGATCCATTTTTTATATACTAATGATCCATTGAATTAATTAAACGACGGTATTATTATTTCAATGCATTTATTATAAACCCGTGTATGTTATTAGGTATAGGAACTGCTTAGTTGATAGTAACAAAATGTAGAAAACTTACATTGAATGTTTTTTTTACTGATGTCTCAGGAACTTTCAGTCAGTGTTTCTGTAAAAATGTATAAACTGTAAGTTATTGACTCTTTCTGTCTCGTCAATGAAACATGTTATACAGGTACTGTGCGAATTCATAATATGATCACATTAGTCTATGAGAGGAATTAAAACATATTCTTGAACTGTAATTGATAAACTTTTTTAGTGATGCAGGAGGAACATGAAGTCTCCTTGACACCAAACATATATAACACAAAACCTAAGCTATTATATCGAGTCATATGAGGAAATAAATATACAAACACAACCCATTACATAATACAACATACATTCTTCAAACTGGTCGTATTGTTGCGAGGGAACATTTTGGTTTCTGTGTACAGTGACCCTGATTTGATAACCAACCACGTGGAGAACTTACTCGGCCTAACGTTGCTCGTAGAGATAAGGGAGATAAATGAGATCCACGTGAGGCCCGTTATGTCGATACTGAACCTATCATCTGGATAAAGCTGACTAAACTAGAATTTATGGCAAGGGTACCCACCGGTCATAATGACATTGCTAGTAAAACTATCTTACATAATCAGGACATAGAAAAGTTTGATGTCTTGTGGAACCTGGAGGAGTAATACTGTGTGTGTGTGTGTGTGTGTGTGTGTGTGTGTGTGTGTGTGTACTTTTTCAATATTCTGGTATATCAAATCGGGAAGGAAAGATTGAATCATTGAAACATAGGCAGGGATAACCATTTTGTGATGTTGTTTATATTATTTTGGCATATAATTTTTTCAGTAAGAATTTCATTAACATCAATTTATGTTGTACAGTAAACAATGGTGTTACTACATCGCCTCCTAAAGTTAATAATAGACATCCATGGCAGTACTTTACCTGGTGGGTTCCACACTTGACCCAACAAAGAGAGGCAGAGTATCCACACAACTTGCTCTGACTGTCACTACTCCTCTTACCATACAGAAACTTAGTAAGAAATGTTATATAAACTAACATTTTACATAATAATAA
>JAWQEG010001387.1:0-10011 GCA_033782935.1 Petrolisthes cinctipes | reverse complement strand
TGTGATATTGCAAGAAAATTGAAGGAAAGAGTGGAAATTGAAGAGGGGAATTGAGGGGAAGAGGGGAAATGAGAGGTTGAAGGAATTAGATTACTGAAAAATCCAGTGTGATGTTGCAAGAAAATTGAAGAAAATTGAAGGAAAGAGGGGAAATTGAGAGGAGAAGAGGGGAAATGAAGGAAAGAGTAAGAACGAGAGGTTGAAGGAAGGTGAAGACTGAAAAAAAAAACCACTGTGATGTAGAAAAGAAATTGGAGGATAGAGAGTCCTTCAAACATTGCCACGAAACACCACCTAAGAATTACACACATAAATGGGTTGGTTTCGTGGTATAGTCAGGAAGAATCAGAAGCCACCAGCCTCAGACATGATCACAGGGTCGTTGAATAGAAGGAAAGGAGGAGAAGGAGAAGGATAGAATTGACTGACTGATTGATTGACTTTTTAGTACTAGCCTTTATAATATAATATTTTGATGGAGGGAGTGAAATGTTTGATTCATTGATATTAGGCGCCGCAACAGCGAGGTCATATAGCGCCAGAAATAGGTGATAGAGAGGTGAGATAGCAAACAAGCAGGAAGGAAATAGAAAGAAAAGAGGGACAGTTGATGGAGGGAGTAAAAGTTAGGGGAATTGGAATGGGAGATATGATTGAGGGTAGGGGATGGAGGAGGGAAGGAAAGAGGGAGAAGGAAGGAAGGATAGTATTGACAGACTGACTGATTGAGTTTTTAGTGCTTTTATATAATATTTTTGATGGAGGGAGTAAAAGTTGGAGAAGCTGGAATGGGAGATATGATTGAAGGTAGGGAGGGGATGGATGAATAGCAGGAAGAGGAAGGAGAAGGATAGTATTGATTCACTGATTGACCTTTTAGTATTTTTATATATATCTTTGATGGAGGGAGTAAAAGTTGGATTTTTTTTTTTTTTTATAATATGATCTGACACTGGACATAGGCTTAATCAAGCCCGTTACCGTGGCCCAGATCAACTGCTGCTCACACACACACGCCACGACTTCCGAACTGGTACCCCAGCCACAGAGGGAGGGAAGTGAGGGTAAGTCCCAAATATTGCAGCTGTTATGGTACCAGTGAGGGTGTTTTACGACGTTCGGTGGCTTTATAGTTAATACCTCAAACTCAGATCGGAAGTGTAAATATTCTCAGGCCCTCACCTGAGAGGATCGATCTCCCTACCTCCAGGTTATGAGTCCAGAACACTAACCACTCAGCCACCTGGAATGGAAGGAAAAAAGAGGAAGGACGTTACTAAGTATGGAAGATAGAATTGAAGGAATGAGGGGATGTAAAGAAGGAAAGAGGAGGGGGACGAGACGAGGGTACTGATTGACTGACATCTAGTGCTATTTATATATTTTTGATGGAGGGAGTAAAGGTTGGATGGACTGGAATGGAAGGAAAGAAGAGGAAGGACGTACTAATATGTATGGAAGATAGAATTGAAGGAATGAGGAGTCGAGGGAATGTATAGAAGGAAAGGGGGAGGGGGACGAGGTACTGATTGACTGACATGTAGAGTTTTTTATGTATTTTTTGATGTGGGGAATAAAAATGAAAGGGCTGGAATGGGAGATAGGATTGAGGAAGGGTGAGTGAATTGAATGGAAGGAAAGAGTAAAGCGATGTTATTGACTGACATATATTGTTTTTTATGTATTTTTGATGGAGGGAATAAAAATGAAAGGACTGGAATGGGAGATAGGATTGAGGAAAGGGGAGGGACTTGAATGGCAGGAAAGAGTAACACGATGGTATTGACTGAATTGTTATTTTTTTTTTTTTTTTTTTTTTTTTTGTTACTGATGTATTGAGTAAAAGTGAATGGAGTGGAAAGAGAGATAGGGTGAGACGAATGAGGGGAATTAACGCATGTAAAGCCACAATCAATATCCACCGACACTTTCCTTCCATCGTAGTAAATATCTTGGTAATAAAGAACAACACGTGTGTGATTTTGCAGCACCTCATAATAATAATTGATGGGGTTGAGTTGACGTAAGGTGTTGTATGATTATATTTTGATATGATACTGATTTATTTTTGCACGATGGAAGGAATGTGTCGGTGGATATTTGATTGTGGCTGTACAGTTTGAGGATATCATGAAACAGACACACTTGGAACGGAGCCCCTCACTGACCATATAGGATATAAAATGAGACGTTGTATGTAGAGGTGATGCATCCTATTCTATTTTTGATAAGGGGCTTAGTGATCAGTTTCAAGTTTGTCTGCTTTATGTGTCCGCAAATGTAGAGTTGGACATCACAGGAATTCATGGTACACTCGTGATACGTAATTTCTGACCAGAGACGACCGGCAGGCACCACACACACACATACCCTGCATTCGAACTCAGCCTCTATAGGTGTACTGGGTGGGGAAATGAACAATACCAGGCGATTCGAAGCTTTCTGCTCCTCACACTCTGGTCAGAAATTATGTATCACGAGTGTACAATGGAAGTGGAAAATACTCAGCTCCTCCCAGTACGAAATTTCTGGGTCCATGACATTCGCAGTCCGTCACTCTGCCACAAATGAATAAGGAGGGAGGTGAAAGAGAAGGAAGGAAGGATGGAAATGAAAGACAGGGAGGAATGGGGGAAACGGAAAAATTGAAAAAGAACGGGTGATGTAGGAATAAATGAAAGGTATAGTATTTAATGCAAAACCTCTATTTTTTTTTTTTTTTTTTTTTTTTTTTGTAAATTGGAGAGCTACCGATGCCTCCAACCCATACCAGGCAACAAAATTAACCTCAGTGTTACCAATAGGGGGGATCTGTTTCGTGACACAGTTTGGAGGATTCTGTAGCCCTTCAGGTATAAAGTGTACCTACCGTCGATAGTTTTAAAAAATTGTTGGAAAAACGTTAGATGAGTTCCACTAAAGGAGTATGAGAATAGACCATTAAAGCTGAAGGGTCTTTACCACAGCCTTCATTCCTTTCAGTATAAACTAAACTGTAGGTAAAATATACAGTACGTACAGCCATGGCTGATAGTGGTGGACCAGGGTCCAAGGAGTGTTGGAGAGCAACTGAACACAGTTCGAAAAAGTGAGTCTTCTAAACCTCTCTCAACATTGAGAATGGTTTGGAAAATTCACTTTCGAACTCTGTTCAGTTGCTCTCCAACACTCCTTGGACCCTGGTCCACCACTATCAGCCATGGCTGTACAGTTGGTACAGCCACAATCAAATAACCACCGACACTTTCCTTCCATGTTGCAAATAAATCAGTATCATATCAAAATATAATCATACAACACCTTACGTCAACTCAACCCCCTCAATTATTATTTTGAGGTGCTGCAAAATCATACACGTGTTGTTCTTTATTACCAAGATATTTACTAAGATAGAAAGAAAGTGTCGGTGGATATTTAATTGTGGCTGTACACTCGCAATCCAAAATATGTATCCAGGCTTGCTTCGAATAGCCTGATCGAGTATTAAGCGAGCTCAAGCATATATATGAACCAGGATAAGCGTTGTAATTGGTTCACTAGTACGTCAAATTATTCGAAACATCAACAAGACCTGGATACAAATTTTGGATTGCGAGCGTACAGTACAGTAGGTACACGGGAGTTGGTGGTGTACAGGCCTGTTTTTACTTGACATAGGCTTACTAAAACCCGTTACCATGGCCCAGGTTAACTGCTACTCACACACACACACCCACGTCACGACTTCCGAACTGGTACCCAGCCACAGAGGGAGGGAAGTGAGGGTAATTCCCAAATACTGCAGCTGTTATGGTACCAGTGAGGGTGTTATGGTACCGGTGAGGGTGTTATGGTATCGGTGAGGGTGTTATGGTACCGGTGAGGGTGTTATGGTACCGGTGAGGGTGCTATGGTACCAGTGAGGGTGTTATGGTACCAGTGAGGGTGTTATGGTACCAGTGAGGGTGTTATGGTACCAGCGAGGGTGCTTTACGACGTTCGGTGGCTTTATAGTTAGTCCCGGAAACTCAAATCGGAAGAGTAAATATTCTCAGGCCCTCACCTGAGAGGATCGATCTCCCCTCCGTGGGGGTGGAAAGTGGAAGATGTTTGTGCCTTTCTATAGTAACCAGTGACTTTAATTTGGTGTTTGCTTATCGTCGCACATCATAGTTTCTGGCCCTGCCATATCTTTTTGACCGCTAGGGATTTTCATACTGGGAAGAGCTGAAAATTTTCCACATGGGCTGTACCACGAATGCCTGTGTCCAACTGTACAGTCGTGGTCAGTCATTCATATAGGGTTAACTCACGTAAGAGTTTGACAGTTTCCCTCTGTTCCTTAGGAGATAAACTTTCCAATAAATAGGTTAAGGTGGTAATTCTTTTTTGGTACATTGGAGTGCCTTGATTCCTCCAAAGTATGTTAGGAAACAGGACCAGAGGGGCAAAAATAATGGTGTTCTGTTGCTTGGAATAGTTTGGAGGATTCAGTTGCTCTAGAATTACCAACACAAAACTTTCCCCTTAAGTACCATCTTTTAATTTACTACAAGCAGCTATGCACTAATTAAGGGACTCTGTGATGTAATCAGAAAAGTGGGGATAAAATGAATCCTTCAAGATTTGCCACGAAACACCACCTCTATAGAAAGAAAGACTCAGAAGCCTCCAATTTTCATACACGATAACAGGATCCTTAAAACAATAACAATACACATAATTATAGAAATAATAATTCTTGGCCGAGTGCTATATGAACCTTTGAAAAAGGCAGCAGCTAACGTTCAGTAAATTAGCCCGTGAGTGAAGACAACACCTACCTCTGTGCTGTCAGGGGATGTACAGCCACAATCAAATATCCACCGACACTTTCCATCCATCGTGCAAATAAATCAGTATCATATCAAAATATGATCATACAGCACCTAATGTCAACTCAACCCCCTCAATTATTATTATGAGGTGCTGCAAATTCATACACGTGTTGTTCTTTATTACCAAGATATTTACTACGATGGAAGGAAAGTGTCGGTGGATATTTGATTGTGGCTGTACCCGTTACCTTGACAACTCTCGCGTCCAGACATCGCCTTTATCCGGTAGTAGATGTCCTTTTTCTCTCTCACTGGCTCTTGATGTCCGGAAAATTTTGCATTTGTCTCGTCATGGTAAATACCCTCCTGCCCGGACTGCTAAATTTCTTTCATCCTATTTTGGTACATTGGAGTGCCTTGATTCCTCCAAAGTATGCTAGGAAACAGGACCAGAATAGCAAAAGTAATGGTGTTCTGTTGCTTGGAATAGTCTGGAGGATTCATTTGCTCCAGATTTACCAACACAAAACTTCCCCTTTAGGCATTATTACCAAGTATCTTCATCACTTGCAAACTATCGTCACTGGTATAAGAATAACTGATCTAAAATGAGGAAATATATAAAATGTATGTCATAGATAAACCACACTTGCATGTATTGAAGTAGATAGGTATTTCAGGACAATGTCTGTTTAGAAATTAAATGCAAAGTAGTTTCCCATATCATATACCATAATATGTCACTAGTCTAGTAATCACCTCAGAAGGAATCTTGCCTGTATGATTGTCTGATCCATCTCGTATCTCGTCGTAGAAAACAGACATATCATCATAGCTCTCTGACCTTCTCACTTATTTGTTGAATAGTTCCCCAGATCAAGAAATGTGTCTAAATAAATAGACTTTGTAACAAGCACGAGTTGGAACTTGTACAGCCACAATCAAATAACCATTGACACTTTCCTTCTATCGTAGTAAATATCTTGGTAATAAAGAACAATACAACTCATAATAATAATTGAGGGGGTTGAGTTGACGTAAGGTGTTGTATGATTATATTTGATATGATACTGATTTATTTGCACGATGGAAGGAAAGTGTTGGTGGATATTTGATTGTGGCTGTACAATAACTGTAATCTACCTGTACAGTCACGAGCACTAATATGTATACAGCTTGGGTTGAAGCTTTGAACAGTCTACCAATTCCCCAACGAACTTATTCCAATGGAGATCTTATTGTGCATTTATTTTCTGTCTCTAGATATTCGAAGCACACTTGAATACTTATTAGTGCTCGTGACTGTACATAATAAAGGAAAGAAGAGGACTGGAGACTTTATCCTTCTACCATGGTAACTAACGAAGAAGGTATTAAAACACTTGGGTGAACAAAGAGACAAGCTACCAGTTATACTATAAGTATTACTGGTAGAGTGTCTCTTTGTTCACCCAAGTGTTTCAATACCACTCAGAACAGAACATAAAAAATGATAACTCTGCACAGTACTGGTGGAGTAGAGAAGTGGTAAGTCGGTCTGCACTTAGCCACAGCAACACTCTACTACTACAACTTCTGATACTTTAGTGGCACCACCAGTTCACTTGGTATCCTTAAATAAGCACTGATAAATCCTCCCTTTCCTGACCAGAAAGTAGCCTCGGAGTGTGTTTATTTCCCTTGGCCAGTACCGTGACCACATAGTGTTCTCTCTGGCCCAGTACCCCTTTGTTTTGTTATTTTTCTTTGTCCCTCCATGTCATCCCACATGATGGTCTGCGACACGCGGTTGGCAGTGCAAGTTCCCTCTCAGAGGTCTCCCTCCCTTAGGACTGCCTAAGAGGATTTTACCTCTGTCTAGTCAGTTAATTAGTCTAGTTTTGAGGTGGCAACCTCCACTCACTCTTTTCCTGTCCTTTGTATTTATCTTGGCATGTAGGTCGGGTTGGGCGTCTTGGGAGGACAATTTTCAGCCTCTGTGCCCTTCCCCTCGTTATTGTTTTACCTGCCTTAAAGACTCTTATTGTTTATGGTGCCATGGACTGTGTTGTATAGGCATCGTATAGGCATGACAGTTGTACTAACCTTGCCCCTTGTGTTAACCCTTCAAGGTGAGATTGTCCTCTCTTGGTTGGAGTTTGTCACGACTCCTAATTCATCCCCAGATTAACATGAGTGGATGTTCTCTTCCTATCGTTGCCACTCTCCATGGACCAGTGTGTGTAACAGATACCACACTGTTGGATGCTTCTCCCACATTTGCTGCAGAAGGAGGAGGTTTGACCGCCCCCTGCGGGTGCTGTTCCTCCTCTTCCTCGTTACATTCTCCAAGACACGACCATAAGCATGGACACTCCTCCCGTTCTCATGGGGAGCATAAAAGGTTATGCAGGAGTTTGCAGGATCGCCATTGAGAGTCTTACAGTATAAACTCCTCTTTCCCTGCAAAGTCCCACTTGTCGTTCCTGCGGGCATTGAATAAACCCTTAGGGCTGGCAGGTACACTCTGACTGATGCAGTATTCTATTCATTCCATCTTTCCCTTTCTTTTTGCTGCTTCTCAGTCTCCTTCCCCTCCTGATCTTGTACTTGCCACTCCATCTGCCAGTCCTTCTCTCTCAGCGCCTGAACCTTCTCCACTTAAACCCCGAAGGTTACTAACTCTGGTCACGTTTTCTTTCTCTCCTCTCCCTCCCTCTTCCCTGGCTGAGATGGGGTCAACCTCCGCTGAATCTGAGGTCATTCCTGAGACACCGCTCCTGTCTCGTCGCCCAGCAACCTGGCTGGTTCCTCCTCTTTTCCTCCTTCCCACTTTGCCTTCCCCCTTCCCAGACCCTCTTCCTCACACCCACCCTGTCCTACCTCCTCCCCATGGCCCCTAACTATATCCCTGTTGCCTTGTCTCCCATTCTATGGAATGGTCCTTCATGTGGTTAGACAACATATTAATTGCCCCGGATGACTACAATCCAGGGGAATTAAAGAGGTGAGTGGTCCCCCCAAGGGCTCCACAGTGACTATCCTAGCCAGTCCTCAACCCCATGGGTGAGGGCTGAGGAAGCTGCTATCAAATTAGAAGGGACTCTTGCCCTGTACCTTCCCCTGGGCCAATTCTTCCTGCAAGAGGCTTGTGATGTCAACTAGACGTCTCTGGCTGGTTTGACAAGGCCCGAGACAACCCCATGCCTAGCCATGCCAAGAGACAAGATCCCCATTTTTTTCTTTCTTCCTCGATGAAGCAATACCCCTACAGGGCTTAATGTATTGCCTTTGGCATCAGTGTCTCTGTAGTAAGGAAGTCCCTTAAAAGATCGAAGAACCAGACAAAAAGCTGGTGGCAGACAGAGACATGATTTACCTCCTCACCTTCACCACAGCATCTTGGGAGTCCACAGCCTTCCTGGCCTTCATAAGGACTCACTCGGTAGCAAGAGTTCCTGGGTGGTTGGGCGTCGTCCTCGTCCTTCCGCTTTCCCTATATCATACATTCACTGCAGCAGGTCCTCTGCATGGCGATGGGAACTTGCCATACAGCATCACCATCCATGTCTCCCATTTAATATCATTCCATCATTTAATGCTGTAATACACAAACCATATCTCACATGTAAGTATGTACAGCCGGCAGCATAAATTCGCATCCATTTTATGTACTTAATAATGCTAATATGATCGGATGGTTGCATTCCAACCCAATTGCTGTTCTAACAACATATGCAATTTACCATATGAGAAATATATTTGTCATCTCTGCATTCAAATTGTGTTACAACATCACTATAACTCATACATACCCAGGTGGATGAAGCGTATTTATGCTGCCGACTGTACATTCCTTTTTTTGGTCAAAACTAACCCATTAAACATATTTGTTCCCATAGGTATTGGTAAATTTTATAATTCCATACTTTATTAATGCAGCATTATGTGACATTAAGGGGGTATATGGCACATTATTTTGGGTGGTAAATCTGGAGCAAATGATTCCTTCAATCTATTCCAGGCAACAGGATACCATTATTTTTCTTCATCTGGGTCTGTTTCCTGGCATAATTTGGAGGGATCAAGGCACTCCAATGTACCAAAAGTATACTGTCCCCTTAAACCGTCTGACTTGTGTGTTGTTACATTATGGTACAGCCACAATCAAATAACCACCGACACTTTCCTTCCATCATGCAAATAAATCAGTATCATATCAAAATATAATCATACAACAACATCTTACGTCAACTCAACCCCCTCAATTATTATTATTATGAGGTGCTGCAAAATCATACACGTGTTGTTCTTTATTGCAAAGATATTTACTACGATGGAAGGAAAGTGTCGGTGGATATTTGACCTTGACTGTACCACAAATTCATGGGCTGTCAGCTCGTCTTTCTCTGCTGCCTCAGGGTCTTGGTCATCCTCACCCTGTCTTCCTCTCCGAATCCGGGAAAGTCTCTATGGTTTCCTCTACTTTCGCTCTCCTTATTTTACCTTGGGACCTCCAGACTCCCTCTTCATTGGAAATGTATGTCTCAGCTCTTCCCCTTGACTCCTCCTTCCTCCCTCCCTCTTCCAATTATCATTCTGAGCTTCGCTGTGCTGACAGGACTCGGCAAGAAAAAAAATAATATGTTGTTGAGTCGAAGACACTAATTGAATCTTCCATATCAAGAATGAGGACATCTACTAGGTCAAGGTTATGTTGCCAAGGTAGAGGGTATATTATATTATTCCCTGACAGCATATGCACACTATCAATATGTGAAAGGAATCTGGTAATTATGGTTAGAGTAAGGACTATTAAGGATCTGTGATGTAGTCAGAAAATTGGAGATAGATAACGAACGAGTCCTTCAAATCTTGCCACGAAACGCCACCTAGGCCTACTGTATATAGAAGGAGCTTGTTTCTTGGCATGGTCAGGAGTAATCAGAAGCCTCCAATATTCATAGATGATCACAGGGTCCTTAACCTATTTAATTATGCAGCAATGTAATTATGGACCCTAGGCCAGAATATCGGTGGTGTCAATGATAACTTGGTAGTGTACAGCCACAATCAAATATCCACCGACATTTTCCTATCATTGTAGTAAATGTCTTGGTAATAAAGAACAACACGTGTATGATTTTGCAGCACCTCATAATAATAATAATTGAGGGGGTTGAGTTGACGTAAGGTGTTGTTGTATGAGTATATTTTTATATGATACTGATTTATT
>JAWQEG010001386.1:0-22622 GCA_033782935.1 Petrolisthes cinctipes | reverse complement strand
ACACGGGGTATTTGTCAAGAGAGGCTTTCCGGATACTCTGACAAATGTGGGAATGGAAGCCGTGTTTTGTGAGGGTGTCTGGGATTGTCATGACTTAGTTCAGTGTGTGTCGGTGGAATGGAGAGAGAGAGAGAGAGAGAGAGAGAGAGAGAGAGAGAGAGAGAGAGAGAGAGAGAGAGAGAGAGAGAGAGAGAGAGAGAGAGTTATATGAGAGGGTATGAGAGGAAGATATGTGGCGGGAATGGATGGAAAGAGAGAGAGAGTGAGATAGAGAGATGGATGGTAGTAGAAAAATGTGAGAAAATGGATGGACAGAGATAGGGACAGATCTGCGATGAATGAGAAAGAGAGGAAGGGGGGCGACTCTCCCAAATTTCTTGTTGCATATATACATTTTTTACTCTTCTATCCTTCCTCATTCTATTTCTTTTTCTATGAGCATTTTCACTTGTACCTTAACAGTGCATTCATTATTTTCATTCTATTTTTTTTTTTTTTTTTTTTTTTTTCTTATCTCGGGGTTTCATTATTCCTCTTCTTCCTTCTTTATCCCTTGACGTTTTCCTGACCTTTTGCTATCATTATAACTACAGGAAAACCTTCAGTAATATAACCAATGCTGGGCTTCTATTCTGTTCATATAGGCTTGTCAGTATATGATTTCCCTCTCACTAATCATAATATTTGTGTGTGTGTGTGTGTGTTTGATTCCTTTCTGCTTGTTGCCTGCCTGCTTCCTTCCTGTCTGTCTGTCTGTGTTTCATTTCCTCTTGTCCTTTTGTTTATGTTTTCATTTTCCATTGTTCTCTCCACCCTCAGATGTTATGCTCCCCACCCATTAAACCCTCTCCACCCTCAACTGTTATCATCCCCACCCATTCCACCCCACCCTTAGCTGTAATCCTCCCCACCCATTCCACCTCACCCACAGCTGTAATCCTCCCCACCCATTCCACCTCACCCACAGCTGTAATCATCACCCATTCCACCTCACCCACAGCTGTTATCATCCCCACCCATTCCACCCCACCCACAGCACCTTCATACCCGACCACCCAACCATTAAGCCCTCTAGTGGTGCGAAGCGGAAGCATTAGTAAACAAAACAATAACCGTATACTCGAGTTGTGTACGTAAATATTGTTGTGTACGTAAATATCGTCGTGTACGTAAATATCGTCGTGTACGTAATATCGTTGTGTAGGTAAATATTGTTCTATACGTAAATATCGTTGTGTACGTGAATATCGTTGTGTACGTAAGTATTAGGCTTCCTCTACTTCCAATCCCTCAATTTTTCCCAACTTTTTACCACCCACTTTACCACGGACCCTCCCCTCCCACCCTTCCATCTAACTCACCTCCTTCCCCTACACCGCCCCACGTTTCCCCTATACCTCCTCTATCCCTCCGTTCCCCTATACCTCCTCTATCCTCCCCTTTCCCCTACACCACCTCCCTTCAATCACCCCCTCCCCCTCCATAGCACACACTAGGGGGTTGGGTGGGGGGGGGGAGTGAACCTTGAATACGGCAGCTTTGAATCACTAATGCATTTAATAATTAATTCCTATGAGGGTCCTCCCATAATTGGATGAGTGTAATGAAGGAGGAGACGGATGAAAGGTGCAACATAATCCATTTCACGTTACGGTCAGGTTTGGTGTTGGTGTTCCTGCGGTGGTGGTGGTGGTGTTGGTGGTAGTCGGTGGTGATGGTACTGGTGGTGATGGTACTGGTGGTGATGGTAGTAGTGGTGGTACTGGTGGTCGTGGTAGTGGTGGTACTGGTGGTCGTGGTACTGGTGGTAATGGTAGTAGTGGTGGTACTGGCGGTCGTGGTAGTGGGTGGTGGTGGTACTGGTGGTCGTGGTACTGGTGGTAATGGTAGTAGTGGTGGTACTGCGGTCGTGGTAGTGGTGGACGTGGTGGTGCTGGTAGTGATCGTGGTGTGGTGGTGGGTGGTCGTGGTGGTGGTGGTCGTGTTGATGTTGGTAGTGATCGTTGTTGTGGTGGTGGTCGGTGATAGTGGTAATGATGGTGTTGGTGGTCGTGGTAGTGGTGGTCGTGTTTGTGTTGGTAGTGATCATGGTTGTGGTGGTGGTCGGTGATGGTGGTAGTGGTGGTGGTGGTAGTGGTAGTCCGTGGGGAAAATGACCACTTACTTCACCGCGCATTGCCCTTGACGTTGCGTTATTTTTTTTATTGTTATTATTTTTTTTTTTTGAAAGGTCGACTTCACTTTTATTATCTTTACATTGGGATGAAATTGCAGCTTGAGTCTGCTGTTGAAAGGCTGACTGCACTTTTTTTTCCCTTGGGATAAAAGGGCACAAACATTTTTTTTTTTTTTTTTTTTTTTTTTTTTTTTTATGTTACTGTTGAAAGGGACACCAATTTTTATCTCCATACATATTCTGTAAATGTAAACCCTCCGCCTCCTTATTTTCCTTGAACAAATAAATAATGCTCAGGTCATCAAATATTCCTCGTATCTGTTGTTTCGTAAATTATATATATAGCGTACAAGTTGTTTTTTTTTTATCCCAAAGGTGAAACATCATTTGAAATGTTTTTTCTTTCTTTTCCTAAATTAACTTTTCACGAACGTCTGAATATTTTTAAATTTTTTTCGTACTGACGCCAGACGATTTTTTCGTTTATTCCTCTCATAGCTGCATGTGCCTAACGGTATACGGTGCGGTACATAATGTGTTCGGACTAATACCAAACAAATTTATATTCTTGGATAATATTTTCGAATAATAGCCGAGTTCATGGCGTTAGATGGCAAAAGTTGGAGGTTACATCATATTACATCAGACAAATTATTAAAGGGGATTAAAAGTATGAAAAAAAATGGGATGAAGGATAAGGGGAGGATGAGAGAGAGAGAGAGAGTGAGGGTGGGTGAGTGGGGGGGGGGGAGGGAAATTAGGAGGGGAGGGGAGGGGGCTGCTGGAGAAAGGAGGAAGGAGAAAAGTTGCTCCATTTATCCTGATCCTAGTGAAAAACATCCCCATCTGCCACCTCATTACTACACTACTGATGAGGGAGAGAGAAAAGGGGAGTAAAGGAAAAGGGAGGGAGAGAGAAGGGAAAAGGGGAGAGTAAAGAAGGGAGGGAGAGAAAAAGGGGAAGGGAAGATTAAAGGAGAAGGAAGGGAGGGAAACGTGGGAGTAAACAAGGGAGGGGAGAGAGAAAAGGAGAGGGAAAGGAAGGGATAATGACAAGAAACTGAAATACGAAGGGGAGAGTTTGGAGAGAGGGGGAAAAGGGTATATTGAGCTCATAGCCTGCCTTTCCCCTCTCTTAAAGCTCCTAACCTGCCTTTTCCCTCCCCAAAGCTCCTAACCTGCCTTTTCCCTCCCCCAAAGCTCCTAACCCTGCCTTTTCCCTCCCCAAAAACTCCTAACCTGCCTTTCCCCTGCCTTTTCCCTTCCCCAAAAACTCCTAGCCCTTACTCCCTCAGGCTGGGTTGGGATTCACCTTGTCGTCCCTGGTCACCTTAATTACATTCCCCTTATCCAGGTCGTGGGTGACACCAGGTAGGCAGGGTGAGAGGGACAGGTAGGTAAGGTGAGAGGGACGGATAGGTGGCGTGAATGGGACAGTTAGTAGGGGTGAGAGGGACAGGTGGGAAGGATGAGAGGGACGGGTAAGTAAGGTGAGAGGGACAGGTGGGAAGGATGAGAGGGACGGACAGACGGGTGGTGAGAGGTACGGGTAGACAGGGTGAGAGGGACGGGTAGGTAAGGTGAGAGGGACAGGTGGGAAGGAAGGAAGGAGTAGCTGTTTGCCCTTGTGTTGTCCTTTAAAGTGAGAGAGCAGCAGGGTGATGGAGTGGAGGAGGAGGAGGAAGAAGAAGAAGAGGAGGAGGAGGAGGAGGAGGAGGAGGATAGGAGGAGGAGGAGGAGGAAGGAGGAGTAGGAGGACTAGGAGAAGGAGGAAGAGGAGGCAAGATGAGAGAGGTGGTACATTTTGAGAGGGATGAAGGAAGGGGTGGAAGGGGTGAAGACTGTATTAACTTGAGAGGAATGAAGGGAGGAAGACTCTGTTAAGGGAGTAATTCGCTTTTGTTACATTGTAGTGCCTTGATTCCTCCAAAGTATACCAGGAAACAGAACCAGAAGAGCAAAATAATGGTGTTCTGTTGCTTGGAATAGTTTGGAGGATTTAGTTGCTCCAGATTTACCAACACAAAATTTACCCCTTAACTTGAAAGGGATGAAGGGAGGAATACAATTGTGGATATTGAGTGAATTTCGTCTTTCTGGTGTTTGTAAATTGGAAATAAAAAGGTACGAATGACCGGCTGAGGAGAAGGAAGGAAGGGGAGCAAGACGAGATATGGAGGAAATATAATTCATATGTTTACCGCAAGCCAAGCCAAGCGACAGACAACACTTGACTTGGGACACTTGCCACTGCTTTATTATTCTTTTCCCGTCAGTAGCAGTTCCATGTTGGCCAGAAGTACAGTACCTCTATATTGATATATTTATATATATATATATATACAGTAATCAGTTTCCCATAAGGAGGACAATAAGTGAGAAGAGACACAGAACATCTAGAAGTATAGCTATAAAACAATAGACAAAATCACTGCTTTAAAATCATCATCATCATTATCATCATCATCTTCAGGTTGTGGTGGAATATGAAGAGGCTCCGATCACGGCAGTGTAAGACTGACCACTACCTGTCTACCTGCCCCTGTTTTCTACCTGCCTACCTGTCTGTCTGTCTGCTTTTCCTCGCGTCTGATAAGGTATAGTCATGTTGAGCGTTTGTTCTCGGGAGATGATTAAAGTGTTGGGTGAACTGATCTTAATTTATATTCAGTTTGATGCATTGTTTCATTTGAACGGTAAGTAATAGGATATTCGTGCATGTAGGGAATCATCATTAATTTTCCTTTTCCTCAGTACTAATATTCTTTCATTATATTTTGCGTTTGATAATATTGGATTGGGATTCTGAATTAATAAAGATGTACCGTACTCTAAAGTTGAACGATCCTATATCAAGAATACACGAGCAATTTACATATTGTAAAATGAATGTGTGCTACAAATTTCGTGCATTAAAATATCATGGTGTTGTAATTTCAATGAACTATAAATAAATGTTAATATATGAGTAAACGGATTCTGCTGAAGGTTTTAAAATGCATCAAAGGTATGGCTACACAAGGAGAGGGGGAGACTACAGAACCTATGTAACTCATGTAATGCCCTTGGCGAGCTGAATGCCTGGCTGACAGAAGAGTGTGTAACGTACAGTCGCTGACAATATTTTCTGGACACTTGTGTTAACTAATGTCGCGGGCACTCAAAGGGTTTCAAAAATAATAGCGCACCATTACCTTTAGTTTGTCTGTAAGTACAATTGAACGCACAATTGAAATATACCAAATAAATAAATAAGGTATAGCAATATACCAAAATATGCCAAGATAAAGTACGGTATACCAAACATTTATAAACCAATGTCATTATTATTATCTACAATATTTAAGAGGTGGAATTTTCTTTAAACGCGTTTTTGAGTCTGAAGCGAGGCGGAGGGGAACTAGTGGATTTTAGCCAAGTTATGAAGACCACTAACGATGATAGCAGTCTGAGGCACAACTTTTGTATCTAACTGTGCCACTCACCTACCTCACTGACACTTGACCTGGCCATGCAGAGGTCACCAGGTCAGCAAAGGTTACGCTGCTGTTGGATATATGAAAGTTTGGCGCTGACGGAGATAACGAAACAACAGTTGCTTGCCTTTGAAGACCGTTCGAACATTATATAACTAAATATTATGAAAGCCACGTGTTCCTTTCTCTAGTATACTCTGGCTATACACACATTCAATACACGTGTGGTAACAATCCACTTTAACACCGGTATACGACACAATTTAACTTGTTGGAAACCATTGACTACATGAAAGGGGTAGCAGTTATCACCATTTACCCTCCCTCTCTCAGACTGATGGACGCAGTTGTAGTTATTTCTTGTTGGTATTTAGGTGTTTGTCTGACTAAATTAAGATTTTCTTAATCATCCGAGAAAAGCAATTTAAACATGAGAAGATTAAGAAGGTAAGATGGTAATAGAAGCAACTAATCCCTTCAACTAAATACCGAGAAACAACATATTCCATTAGTATATATGGCTGTTCTCTTATTTTATTTATGTATACTTCTTTCGCGAATGTGTGTTGGGAGGGGGGGATTTTTTTTTAGAGAATTTAGCAGCATCCATCTCTCAGAAACGGCTGACGAATCGTACATTTTTGTCTGGACACCAAATTATTTTATGTGTGTTACAAGGAATATATACTGCAGCCAGGGGTCCAGAGGTAAAGAGCATTTTTCAGATAGCCTTACTTAGTATAGCAGTAGCAGCAGCAGCCGTTCTATGTACTATATCCTATCTAACTCTTCAACATTTGGTACATTGGAGCACTTTGATTCCTCCTAAGTATGCCAGGAAACAGGACCAGGTGAACAAATATACTGTATTCATGTCCTGTTGCTTAGAATAGTTTGGAAGAATCAGTTTCTCCAGATTTACCAACACTATACTATACCCCCTTGAGCGAAGTAAAGTTTCAAAGGTCAACCCACATCGTCCAAGGAGTAAGATGGATTTATTAAGACTCAGAATTCGCATTTGTTCGTATGTTTACATGACTGACCTCACCAAAGTGTTTCAAGGTCCATTTCGAAGCAGTGGACGATATTCCCTCCTTTGAAGTACGAGTCTGTATTACGATTTCGACGTCTTTGCCATGATTGAACGCTTAACAGACCCCCGTGATATAGTGAGAAAATTGGAGGTTGGTGAGTCCTTCAAACATTGCCACGAAACACCACCTATATGAAAGGAGCTTGTTTCGTGGCATAGTCAGGAGGAATCAGAAGCCACCAAGTCCCATACACGATCACAGGGATCCTTAATTAAGAGAAAAGCTTAATAAATACTGACCCTGGGACTCGACTCACACCAAGCCACCTGGAACGGAATACAGTTCACTCACATTCAGAAATATGTAACTAGACCTGTTTCGACATGAGTAACATAATATTATAACTCACTAATTTCCACCAGTAATGACAAATATCACTGTCTTGTTTGACTTACTTCAGCAGTGTGTCAGATCGATACTGTGACTAAGAGTAGAGAATCAGTTTGGATCCCATGAAGGACCCTGTGATCGTGTATGAGAATTGGAGGCTTCTGATTCCTCCTGACTATGCCACGAAACAAGCTCCTTCCATATTGGAGGGGTTTCGTGGCAATATTTGAAGGACTCATTTACCTCCTCCAATTTTCTGACTACATCACATGGTCCATTAACTTAAAAACACTAAAGCCATAGTCATACATAATGCTTAGTAAACAAATGGCGATGAAGTCAGTGTATTTTATTGTATGTTATTTAATGTTTATGTTTTGTTTAACGTTGACATGTGAATGGTATAAATTGCAAAATGACTAAAAAATTTTGATCATACTAAACCTGTGTGGGTATTGTACGATATAGCATACCAAATTGCACCGAACATTTCCACATTTTATAATTGTGCATAATTTTGAAACTGAAATTTATTTATTTTTTTGCTGCAAAGGTATTCTGCTGATCGCATTCTTAGTTGTCTTTATATATATATAGAGAGAGAGAGAGACTGACAGATTAGAAACCGTAATATAACTTCAACTAGAAACCGTATATTACTTGGTCAAAACTCAAAATGCACATATTAAAGTCATGCGTGAGTCACTATTATAAAGAGTCATGCGTCAGCCAATATGATAAAGAGTCATGCGTCAGCCAATATGATAAAGAGTCATGCATGAGTCAATATTTAAAGATATCAAGCATCAGTCAGTATCTATACTATAAATAGCAAACCGTCACTGTTTGTCCGCTTATAACTCGAAAACGGTTACACCTACATCCAAAACCCATATATATTCTGAATCACCATCACCAGGCGAAGGTTTTGGTATGTCAACTGAATGTTATTGGGACTTTTTTAAAAAGAGAGTATATTGTTATTGATCATTATTTCATGTATTAATACTTGCCATCAGTTTTATATAAACCCGAACGAAGCCGGGTACCCCAGCTAGTTTTATATAAAGAGTCATGCATCAGCCAATCAGATGCAACGTGGAACACTCTACATAAAATTGGTTATGGACATTTAATAGACAGACTTACAGTATATCCTTTATCGGAGTGAACGCTAATACTAATATATCTTTTAATGCATTTAGTATTCTGATTGTACGTACCTAGAGTGAACCATTTACCCAGTAACCCTGACCAGGTGCATAATTGTGGAGTTTGTTTGTTTATTAAAAAAAGTGGGTAAATGGAGTTTGTTTGTTTATTAAAAAAGTGGGTAAATGAAGTTTGTTTGTTTATTAAAAAAAAGTGGATAAATGAAGTTTGTTTGTTTGTTAAAAAAAGTGGATAAATGAAGTTTATTTGTGTTTGTGTTTGTTCGTGTTTGTATGTGTTCATATATTGGTAATGTTATTTATTGTTATGTTATTTATTGGTAATGGCGTATAAAGTGAATTTCGTGTTGAAATGATCAGCAAATAGAAAAAACAATTAAGTTTGACTGTGGTGGGTTGTAATTAGATTATCACCTTTGGGAACGATATACGAGCTCCACGTACTGTACAGTTGGACGCACATATTCCTGGTATTGTAGTGGTAGGCAATTTTATTATAATGGTTATGAGTTTGGTTGATGGTTAGGTTTGGTTTGGTTGGGTTAGATTAGATGAAGTTTGGTTAGATTAGATGAAGTTTGGTTAGATTAGATGAGGTTTGGTTAGATTGAGCTGGGTTAGATTGTATAAGGTTTGGTTAGGTTAGATGAGGTTTGGTTAGGTTAGGTTGGATTAGATTATATAAAGTTTGGTTAGGTTAGATGAGGTTTGGTTAAGTTAGGTTTGGTTAGGTTAGGTTGGGTTAGATTATATAAAGTTTGGTTTGGTTAGGTTCGGTTGGGTTAAATGATGTGGGTTGAGTTGGGTTAGATTTGACGAGGTTTGGTTTGGTTTGGTTCGTAGCAACTTAGGATATACAGTAGTAGGCTACATTCTATTTCTCTCTGTATACATTCTACCAAACTAATGAAATAAAATCGTGTCCTTCAAAGCAATAATATAAGGTGGAGTACATTTTGTCTGTGTAAAATTCCACCAAACTTAGAAAATATAACCGTGTCCTTCAAAGAAATAATTTAAGATAGAGTAAATTTTTGTCTGTATAATATTTCACCAAACTAATAATAATAATAATATAAAATCAGTGTTGCCAGTGTCACGCCCCGAGCCGAGTGTAATCCCTCTTGACGACGACGACGCTACGGAAAATTTGAGTGGTGTCCAAGTTTGTCGGTGACTATAGCAAGTTAGGAGGAGAGCGGATCATCCCTCACCTGAACATTGGAGAGTTGGATCGAGTTTTTCAAGGAGTTTCCCCCCCCCCCCACACACACCCCAAGGCTCTCTATGGCGTCACACACTCACTTAGTCATTCCTTCACGCCTCTGTCTATCCTTTATCCCTCCCTCTCTCTCTCTCTCTCTCACTCAATCTGTCCTTCCTTTATCCCTCCCTCTCACTCTCTCTCTCCCTTTCCTTCTCCCCACCTCTCACTCCCTTTCCTTCTCCCCACCTCTCACTTACTCTCAATCTCACCCTAACCCTTACATCCACTTCATCGCTCTAGTTTCTATCTATAAGTCTGTATATCAGTCTATATGTCTATCTATCTGTGTATCCGTCTCTAGCTTATGCATAATAATATAAAAAATATGAACTTGTATCAAATCTTTCTCTCTATAATCTTATTTTACACGTAACTAACTTCATCACTTAAAAATTACTTATTATTTTACAAACCTGAGACCCCAAGCGATGTAAATACACGGCACTTACAAAAAATAAATAATGATAAAATAACCGTAAACCTTAAGTAAAGTAAATAAGCCACAACTTTCCCCATAAGCCCCCACCCTTTTTTAAACCTTTGAAATAACCCAACAAACCTGGCCAGCGTTCAGGATTTTTTATATGATAGTATGTAAGTATGTAGGGTTGTCTGGGCTGGGTGAATATTTGATGTGTGTAAACAGTGAAGAGAGAGAGAGAGAAAGAGAGGTAGGGAGGAAGGTAAATGTGAAGGGAACTATATAGGAAGCACTACATCGGTAGGTAGGAAGATTGGTTTGTAGGTAGGTAGGTAGGTAGGTAGCGAGGTGTGTCCATTAAGGAGAGAAAGGGAGATTGGGTAGGTAGGTAGGTAGGTAGCGAGGTGTGTCCATTAAAGGGAAAAAGTGAGGTAGGAAGATTGGTTTGTAGGTAGGTAAGTAAACAAACAGAAAGGAATGGGAGAGGATTATAGATAAGAGGTAGGATACCAAATTCGATAGATAAGTACTGTAGTCTCTCTCTCTCCATTGTTGATCTTCTGACCTTTCCTATCGCCCCCTTCCCTCCCGTCCTGTTTCTTACCTCACCTGACACAGCCACAAGTCTGATCCTGATTCTCTCTCTCTCTCTCTCTCTCTCTCTCTCTCTCTCTCTCTCTCTCTCTCTCTCGTTTTCACATGGCTCGGTGGCAAAAGCTTTGTTCTCAGTCTGAGTCATCGGTCAGGTCTTAGGTCATGTCAGGGTTCTAACTGGTTTTATTTAATATTTGACCACACCTTGAGTCATAACCTGAGCTGTAAAGTCATATACAGGTTAACTTTATATGATATGAATACAGTAAAGTTATTATTTCTCCCTTTAATCTCCCTCTGTCTGTGACTTATCAATTCTCTGTCAACCATTCTGTGGGTGTGTGTGTGTGTGTGTTGATATTTTTAGAAGTCATTTTTTATAAGAGTGTCAACCTCGGGACTGTATAGGCTGTCAGTCAATAGCCAGAGATTTGTATGTGAGGCCCAGGGAGAGATTATTGAGTGAAGCTTCGAGTTCTTGGGTGTTTACAACGTGTCGCACTTTATGGAAACAATAGAGCTTGAAGGTGTTAGTGGCTCCCTCTATGTGCCGCATGAGATAACTACACATTACACTTTTTTTTTCTGTTCTTTCTTCACTTTCTCCCAATCTCTTTCCTTTACTTACCTTCCTTTTTGCACTTTCCTTTTCTTCCTTCTTGCTCTTTTCTTTTCTTCTTTCTTTCTCATCTGTTTTTACTTCCTTCTTGCTCTTTCCTATTCTTCTCTTCCTTCTTTCTCGTTCCTTGTCTTTTCTTCCTTCTTTTTCTTTCCTTTCCTTCTTTTTTCTTCCTTCTTTTTTTCCTTTCCTTCTTTTTTCTTCCTTCTTTTTTTCCTTTCTTCCTTTCCTTTCCTGTTTCTTAAATCCTTCTTTCTCTTCCCGTCTCTTTAATCATTTTCTCTTCCCGTCTCTTTAATCCTTTTTTCTCTTTCCTTCCTTCTTTTTCTTCCTGTTTCTTTAATCCTTCTTTCTCTTCCCGTCTCTTTAATCCTTTTTTCTCTTTCCTTCCTTCTTTTTCTTCCCGTTTCTTAAATCCTTTCTCTTCCCGTTTCTTTAATCCTTTTTTCTCTTTCCTTCCCTATTTCTCTCTCTGGAAGGAGCAACTACATCATCGAACATACACTACATCTTTGAGTAAGGACCCTGTGAACGTTTATGAGCCTCGGTGGCTTCTGATTCCTCCCGACCACCATGCCACTAAACAAACTCCTTCAATACAGATGGTGTTTCGTGGCAATGTTTGAAGGACTCACAAACCTCCAATATTCAGACCAACATCACGGAGTCCCTTAATGGCATGAGTTGGTGACATTAAAGAAAATAAATAACAATTATATATTTTCTTGGCGTGAACAATCAGATCACCTCGGAAAACAAACCCAGATAATATATAGACTATTTGGCCGGGACTCTATCTAAATCCGTCGTTCATATTTTAGTCCGCATGCAGTCAGTGTATCTATCCACTGTGCTATCCCTCCCTGTCCTGTCTATCTGTTAAACTATCCCTGTCACTCTGCATATCCATCACTCTTTCACTATATCGTATACCTGTCTATGTCTGTCTGTATGTCTGTCTCTCGTTGTGACAATGATTTTATCTCGCTGTTTCTCTCTCTGTATTCTCATTGTATATTATTTACTCTCTGTCAGTGTGTGTGTCTTTCATTCCGCCTCTCTCGTTTTTTTTTTCTCGCACTTTCTCTTCGTATTCTTTTTATTTTATTTTTTTCTCTCTCTGTCAGTGTCTTTCATTCCGCCTCTCGTTTTTATCTCGCTCTTTCTATTTCTGTATTCGTGTTTTTTTTATTTACTTTCTGTCAGTGTGTCTCTCATTCCACCCTTCCCACACACTCTCTCTCTTCCCACACACTCTCTCTCTTCCTACACACACTCTCTCTCTTCCTACACACACTCTCTCTTCTTACACACACTCCCTTCTCACACTCTCTCCCTTCTCACACACTCTCCCTTCTCACACACTCTCCCTTCTCACACACTCCGCCTTCACACACACACTCCCTTTCCACACACACTCTCCCTTTCCACACACACTCTCCCTCCTCACACACTCTCTCTCCTCACACACTCTCCCTCCTCACACACTCTCTCTCCTCACACACTCTCCCTCCCCCCCCCCCGAGACTTGAGACAAGCGGCAATTCTTCCAAACAGAAGTCGGTTCGAAACCACTTCACCCTTGGCCTTTCACCTCCTCCTCTTTTCCCTCTTCCTCCTCCCTCCTGCTCCCTCTCCCTCCTCCTTTTCCTTCTATTTTATTTCCTTCTCGCTCCCCCTCCTACTCCTCTTCTTCCTCCTCCTTCCTCCTTCTATTTCTTCTCCCTCCTCCCCCTCCTCCTACTACTTTTCCTCTTCTTTTCCTTTCATCCTCTATCACTCCTCCCTCTCCCACCTCCACCTTGGCCTCCTCCACTTTACTCCATTCCTTACAGTTCCTCAAAGTGGCTCACCTTTCCCCACATCTTTACAAGTCCAGACACACTCCCAAGTCGTGTTTCCTCTTACCATTACCTGTTAAGGGGTAATATACTTTTGGTACATTAGAGTGCCTTGAATCCTCCAAAGTATACTAGGAATCAGGCGTTGGAGAACCATCACAAGTGTTGGAGAAAACAGTGTTCGGAACACCTTGTTAAATTCATACACCCACCTTATGAGACACACTTTCCTTTACCGAACCCATCTTTCCATTTTATTCTGTAGTGTGTGGTTCGTATCAGGATCACACGTGGTTAGGGATTCAAATTTTTGGGTGGCTCAACATTGGCAATGGTAAGTGGTAAACACGGAAGTGGAGCCTACTGTACATAAAGACTATATTGTACATACGTCTTTTCAGCTTGAAGGCCAGAGACTGACTGAATTTCAAAATAGCCTTTTTGCCTTCTTCAGCTCAAACAGAATAAGTGCGTTCGAGCTTCTGTTCGAGCGGTACATTTGGCGCACGTTCGAGCTCTTCTTTTTGGTTTTAACAGATAAATCAAATATATCACATTTTAACGTAATTTTTACGTCAAGGTACGTCAAAAAAAACCTTTGCCAGTGGTGCTGATTCAGAATATATAGTTTTGGGAGTGTAACCGTTTTTTTTTAGCGGATTTATGGTAGATGACGTAATTTTTACGTCGAGTTACGTCATGTTATGTCATACCAAAACCTTCGCCTGGTGATGGTGATTCAGAATATATATAGGTTTTAGATGTAGGTGTAACCGTTTTCGAGTTATAAGAGGACAAACAGGGACTGTTTGCCATTTAATATATATATATATATATATATATATATATATATATATATATATATATATATATATATATATATATATATATATATATATATATATATATATATATATATATATATATATATATTATGTGTATATATAATTTTTTTTTTTGACCATCGCGCGTTTTGCTCGAGTGGTTGAGAAAATTTAAGAGGATAGCATACTTTCGGTACATACATTGGAGTGCCTTGATTCCTCCAATGCATGCCAGGAAACAGGACCAGATGGACAAATACAATGGTGTCCTGTTGCTTGGAATAGTTTGGAGGAATCAGTTGCTCCAAATATACCAACAGTGTACTCTCCCCTTAAGTCAGACCCATTCTTCTCTTTAATTCCATCCTTTGTGTCTTTCTTTCCCTCCTTTCCCTTCTCCTGTCTTTCCATTCCTTCCTTCCTCTCTTTTCATTCCATTCCTTCCTCTCTTTTCATTCCATTCCTTCCTCTCTTTTCATTACATTCCTTCATCTCTTTTCTTTCCTTCCTTCCTTTCTTTTTTCTACCCTCTCCCTCCTTCCTTCCTTCCTTTCCATCACTCCTTTGTTCCCTTCCTTTCTTCCTTCTTTGGTTTCCATCTCTAACTCCTGCTATTAGTTTAGATATAATATAGCAATCAAACATCCACCTCGGACCAAATAATCCCATGTTGTTTATATATTCTCTAATAATTCTGTAATTCTTCTTCATACTTATTTCTCCTTGCTCTTCCTCCTCGTCCTCATTCTCCTTCCTCTCCTCCTCTTCTTCCTTCCCATCCTCCTCTTCTTCCTTCCCATCCTCCTCTTCTTCCTTCCCATCCTCCTCTTCTTCCTTCCCATCCTCCTCCTCCCCATTCACCTCATTCTCCTTCCATCTCCTTCTCATCCACCTCCTTCCCATCTTACTTCCTCTTTCTCCTACCCCTCCTCCTTTCCATCCTCCCCCTTCCCCTCCCCCTATTGTGTCCATCTGTTTATTTTTCTGGTTATCTTTTTATCTTCCAACCTGACATGTATTTTTATTATTCCGAGTCTCTGCCTGTCTGTCTGTGTCACTAATGCGTTAAGAATGTTTTACTCACTCTTTTGGTTTCAGTCCGGTACACGAAAAACATTATTGTCTCTTTATCTCCTAATACAGACTGTTATAAACGTTTCACACACCCTCTTAATAATAGGTTGTTAATAATAGGGTGAATATAACATAATTCAAAACCAGAAGAGAATCTTTATGAATATACTTCACTCTACTCTCAATTATTACTTTGCATTAACTTTTCACTTCATATTTCAGCTTCATGTTGGTGAAAATGCTTCACTCTCTTAAAATTGAAATATAAAAACGTTTCCTTTTCATTAACACTGAGGTTGCACTAAGATTTCACTAATCTCTTAGAAACTTAATTGGGTCACTAAAAATGTTTTTATTATAATAGTAATATTAACACTAGGGTTCTAAAAAAACATTTCCACTCCCGCATTTAACATTCCTGCATTAAAAATGATTGACTCACTCGGTGGGCGGCGTGTGGAGGACAGGAAAAACGTTCTACTGTGAACGGGCACCAGACTGTAAAACATTTATCTCTGAATGACGGGACAGTAATTGGGTTTCAGTGGGAGCAACGCGACACAAGGGTTCAACTACCCCACTAACAACTAGGGGGCACTACGCGGAGGTAAAGAGGTTGTTGTTGTTATTGTTGTCGTTGTTTTTGTTGTCGTCGTTGTTGTTGATGTTATCGTTGTTAGAGTAGCTGTGTACAACCGTTTTTTATTTTTTATTTATGGGGATGGTACAGTGATGGTATTTGTGGTGCAATTGACCTATTCCAAGCAACAGATCACCATTATTTTTTTTGTTGATCTGGTCCTGTTTCCTGGAATACTGTACTTTGGAGGAATCAAGGCACTTCAATGTATGAAATGTGTAATATCCCCTTAATTAAGGTGCTGGGAAACAGTCCGACTGATCAGATCATTGTAGGCCTGTGTATTGAAATTCATGTCCGCGACTGTACACATCGGTAGTGAACTTTAATGATATGGAATTACCTCAAACTATACTTCAAAGAAGTAATCGAATATATGGTTGTGTATATTTAAAGGGGAAGTTTTGTGTTTGTAATTCTGGAGCAACTGAATCCTCCAAACTATTCCAAATAACAGAACACCATTATTTTTGCTCTTCTGGTCCTGTTTCCTAGCATACTTTGGAGGAATCAAGGCACTTCAATGTACCAAAAAAGAATTATACAACCTTAATTAATGTCCGGATATACCTTGTGCCTACGGATACGGCCCAGAGTCGCTCGCTGTGTACGTATTGGCATCAAAACCCTTGATCCTTTCTGTGTCTAGTCATTCCAAAAGAGAGAAGCGAAGACCAAGAAAAAAAGGGGATAATAAGAAAGGTGGGAATGAAGAATGCTAGAGACAATGAGAGACTGAAGGTAAGGAAGAAGGAACGAGAAAGAGAGGTTGAGACAGAGAGAGAGAGAATAAAAAAATGGTGTTAATGAAGAAAGGAAGAAAGATTGAGACCGAGAGAAAAAGAATAGAAGAAAAGAATGGTGGTAATGAAGAAAGGAAGAAAGATTGAGACTGAGAGAAAAGAATAGAAGAAAAAGAATGGTGGTAATGAAGAAAGGAAGAAAGATTGAGACGGAGAGAAAAAGAAAAGAAGAAAAAGAATGGTTGTAATGAAGAAAGGAAGAAAGAACTAGAAAGAAAGATTGAGACCGAGACAAAAAAACAAAAAAACAGGAAAAGAATGGAGGTAATGAAAACAACACAAAAGACAATGAGAGACTGAAGGAAATTAAGAGAGAATGTCGAGGGAGAAGATAGGAAGAGGAAGAGTGAGACTGAGAAATAAACTAAGGAAGAAAGCCTCAAACGAAAGACATAAAGAAGAAAATCCTGAAAGAAAATGCCATCGAGTAACAAGAAGGTTTCACTCAGCGCGACAGGCCAATAAAAACTTCCCCCAACCTCAGACTCTTCTTTTAAAATGCTCTGTGTGTGTGTGTGTCACTCTATGTATCTGTGTGTGTGTGTATGTGTCTCTGTGTGTGTGTGTGTGTGTGTCAGTCTCTGTGTGTGTGTGTGTCACTCTATGTATCTGTGTGTGTGTGTGTGTGTCACTCTATGTATCTGTGTGTGTGTGTGTGTGTGTGTGTGTGTGTGTGTGTGTGTGTGTGTATATCTTTTTGTCTGTCTGTTTCTCTGTCTTTTGTCTATGTCTGTTTCTCTCTCTGACCCCTTCCCCCCCCCCCTTTTCCCTCCCCTCCCCAAACCCCCCATTTCCGCTCAGATACCCCCGCCCATTAGGTGTATCACTTCCACCTTGCCTTCTCACTCGCCCATGTAACACAGACGCATCTCTCTCCTCCACACAAATTCTTCTTCTAATGCTGTGATTCAAATTAAAAAGAAAAAAGATTGTCAATTTTTTTTTTTTCCTTCTTCTTTTTCATAAGCGGATTAAATTTATTAGCTACACAATTACGAGACAGGTGTGAACGAAGATTTTTTTTAACTGCATCTACCAACCCAATATTCTGTAAACACACGTCAGAGGAATTGGATGCAGTGATTTAGATTTTCATTTTATTAATTCTATAATGCTGTTTGGGGATAAATGAAAATATTGTCTTCAACTTTGCACTAATCGAGTTCTAAATCATCAAATTATATTATAGAATATTTATAGTAGTATTGGTTATAATTATAGTTATTTTGATAATATTTATAGAATATTTATAGTAGTATTGGTTATAATTATAGTTATTTTGATAATATTAATTTTGATGATGTATATTATGTTATTATTTTTATATAATAAATATATTTTTATTATGCTCGAGAATCATGAAATCCTACTACCGACCATTGGATATTTCTGTGGCCTCACCCCCTGACCCCCCACTCCCTGACCCCCCACTCCCTCTTTTTCTTACGAATGAATGATAGATGACAAGAGGAGGAAGAATGCAGCTCCCTGGAAATGTAACAATGTAACGAAAATGGAAGAGAAATGGATGGAGGAGGAGGAGGAAAGAAGGGAAAAAGTTTTAAGAGAGACAGACAGACAGACAGACAGACAGACAGACAGACAGACAGACAGACAGACAGACAGACAGACAGACAGACAGACAGACAGACAGACAGACAGACAGACAGACAGACAGAGAGAGAAACAGACAGAGAGAGAGAGAGAGAGGCAGACAGAGAGACAGAGCTGGAAGTGTGACAAGAGAAACCGGATGAAAAACTTAAGAGGACAATGGGTTGGCCAGGAAGAATGGCTACTCAAGGGTGAGACAACTATACTGCTGTCCAAAAAGTGTGAAGAGTTGCACTTTAAAAATGAATACACACCGAGAAGGAAAATAATGTGAAGGTGTAAGAAATTTGGAAGGGAAAAAAAAATGTAAGAGAGTGTGCAAGCCTCCTCCAATAATTACCTCCATCTTTCCAAGTGGTGAAAAATCTCATAATAAAAATTTCGTGTATATCCTTAGTGGGAGTGCCTTGATTCCTCCAAAGTATGCCAGGAAACAGGACCCCATTAACAAAAATAATGGTGGCCTGTTGCTTGGATTAGTTTTCGTGAATCAGTCGCTCTAGATTATGCCAACATTGTACTACCGAGGCCTATATCCCCTTCTGAAATCAATAAAGCTGGCAAATTGTATAGTAACTTCATTCATAAATACTTAACGCTACCGAAAAAAATCACGAAAACTCATCCATTTGACGGCGAACGTCAAATTACATAGAACATTTTCAGAGCATAACAGGTGATGAAACCTTGGTGGAGAAAAGGTCACTCACTCATCAGTAATTCCATCCTGCTCGACTCTTAAATATAAAACTGTAACCTGATAACATCAAATGGGACTTGTTATTGATAGTAATGGTGGATTATTTGATAATTTGAAGAGAAAGTACCATATCTACCACAGTGAACGCCATTTACCATTAAATAAGGAACTAGAAAATAAATGAGATATAACAGTTGACTTTTAAGACAAATTAATTAAGGGAAGGAGGAAACTGATGTGGAATATATTAATACATAAATAAGTAGATAAATAGCCAGACAGATTGATAGATAACATAACTATATATCTTGAAATTGTTTGAAATTAAGGAAATCTTAAAGTATATATGGAATTATAGAAATCTTCAAGTATATAGTGTATACTGTTGGACGGTCCTGATAAATATGTAGGAGGAGGAGGGATGTCATCATTTGCTAAGCGGATTCTCGGAGCTTAACCCTTTTTTTTTTTGCCACATTTTATGGCGATGCAAAGTGTCTTGATCCGCTCGTCTTTAACTCCCTCAACACGGGGACTCCATTTTAATGTTTTGATACTCGTTAAGGGGGTCATCTCTTGATCAGATTTTGTGACTATTGATTCTTCCATATTTTCTGTTCACTCGTGACCCCATATTTTCAGCATCCCATACTTTGGCTTCAACATTCCCCTCCTCCCCTTTTCATCATCCTATTTTCTCATGTCCACACTCCTTCCATCTCCCCTTTTTCATCACTCTGTTTCCTCTTATCAACACTTCTCCTATCATCACTCCTTCCTCCTACTATCATCCCCTTCCAGTATATCAACACTCATTCCTCGTTCCTTTTTCATTATCCCATTTCCTCATATCAACACCCTTTCTTTACAGTTCAGCACTTTCCTTGCTCAGGTCATTAACCCCTCTCCTAACTAAGCCCCTCCCCCTTCCCTAGTCCAGTACTCCTCCTCTCCCTGTGGTCATTAATCAAGCAGTGAGCCACTAATGTAATTGTCCCCCAATATTCTAATTGACTCCAGTTAAACAGAGTGTATCAAATATAAAATATATTTTTTCCGCTGGCAAGAAGCGGGGCAATTTATCAGTGTGTCGAGGGGTGAGAGGAGTAGTCTTTGTTTGGTATGTGCTTTGACCCTACCTGCGTGACCTATTAATGCTTAACACTCAGGATATGGTTCTTTGAATAATTTTCATTCTTGACTTAGATGATCAAACTGTTCGTTATTATATTCCTACTACAGTTTGGTTGAATATGATAATTATGAATTTTCTGTACGCACATTAAGTGCATATTGGAGATGAAATGGAGTTATGAAACTGCCAGTACAAAGTCCTGCAAACTGTACAGACCCCTGAAATTTAATTATCCCACCCTGATCCTACACCTGTACATGTGTACAAAGCAGTGAAATTGTGATGGTGTGTTGCGATTTCTAACATTATGTGTTGTATAACGACATTTGTGTTGGTGTTGGAATTTCTTATACTGTGTACTGTAACGAAATTTGTGGTGGTGTTGAGATTTCTTACATTATGTGCTGTAACGAAGGAAGGTAGAGGCGATAGACAGTATTATATTACAGTATAATCGTTCTATTGTATTGCACCATGTGTACAAATGTAACATTGAAGTAGTTTTGTGTCACAATGATGATGCAACAGTAAACTTAGTGCTAAGATTAGACACTGTCATCGAAATATGCCCTGACAATTACTAAAAAATTGTTCTTAGAGTTATATCATAATTAATTGATAATTCATTATTACAGTATAATGACAGTAGTATTGCCGGGACAAATTACTCTCATCATTCCACTAACCACAATCAATATATTTTTAGATCATTTGAGTTCTATGCAAAACCATAAAATATTAGTGGTTTTCAATAACAAATTTATGAGTTAAAAATATTTTCTGTTTATAAAAGGTTAAGTGAATTGTGAATAATCACATTAATTATTGAATAAGTTACGGTTTACAAGTTAAATCTTTGCAGTGATGTTCGTTTGACATAAATTTCCTAATTTACATAAAAAAAAATAATGTCACGTGTAATATAGTATAACTAATAATATCTTTTACAAACTTCATCAGAACGTGAACTTGAGCTTAGTACGGTAACAGATTTCATATGATATTCTCGGTGTCATTATGTAACGCTGATTCCTGTCGAGTTTACATCACACAGGAAAGCTTAGATGAGATTAAATATAAGTTTGGGTGATACTTATGGGACTTCTGGTGTCACTTGATTTTATTGTGCAATGTTGGTAAATATATATTAATGCAACTCCCTCTCCTCCCCCACTCACTCACTCACCACCTTGCCAGCCCACTCACTCACTCACTCCCATGTTATCACACTCACCCACTCACACCCTTGCCACCCCACTCATTCACTCCCATGCCATCCCACTCACCCACTTGCCACCCCACTCACTCACCCACTCACCACCTTGCCATCCCACTCACTCACTCACCCACATTTCCCCCCTTACCTTAGGACCTATGATGGTGATGATGATAATGACGATATATTATTATTATTAGCGTATTCTACTGTACTTATCGACATAACCTCTCTCTCTCTCTCTCTCTCTCTCTCTCTCTCTCTCTCTCTCTCTCTCTCTCTCTCTCCGGCTTATCTTAGTTGACCCAGCTTCCAGGGGTCGATTTTCGTCGACTTACACACCGGGGTGCCTCTTGCCCCTTTCCTCCACCCACTCTTCCTCCTCCTCCTCCATCCACTCTTCCTCCTCCTCCTCCATCCACTCTTCCTCCTCCTCCCACTCTTCCTCCTCCTCCCACTCTTCCTCCTCCTCCCACTCTTCCTCCTCCTCCATCCACTCTTCCTCCTCTTCCTCCTCCTCCATCCACTCTTCCTCCTCTTCCTCCTCCTCCATCCACTCTTCCTCTACCTCCACCCACTTCCTCCTCCTCCATCCACTCTTCCTCCTCCTCCATCCACTCTTCCTCCTCCTCCATCCACTCTTCCTCCTCCTCTACCAACTCTTTCTCCTCTTCCACCTACTCTTCCTCCTCTTCCACCTACTCTTCCTCCTCTTCCACCTACTCTTCCTCCTCCTCCACCTACTCTTCCTACTGATCCACCCACTCTTCGTACTGATCCACCCACTCTTCCTCCTCCTCCTCCACCCACTCTTCCTCCTCCTCCTCCACCCACTCTTCCTCCTCCCTCCTCCACCCACCTCTTCCTCCTCCTTCACTCACTCTTCATCCTCCTCCACCCACTCATTTTCTTCCTCTCTCCTCACCCACACTTCCTCTTTTATTTCCCCTCCTTCCCTACTCTCCCTTCTCCTCCTCCTCTCTCCTCACCTACACTTCCTCTTTCTATTTCCCCCGTCCTCCCACCCACTGTTCCTCTCCCTCTCTCCCTCCCTCTCTCACTCTTTCTTCCTCCTCTCCCTCCCAGCTGCAAGGGGTTAAAAGACTCGGCTCAGACTTGGCCTTCAAAGCCTTTCTGGTGGCGAATTGAGACGTTTTCAGACAGTTTTCTTCCTCTCTTCTTTTTTGTACGAATATGTATATGCATTAACCTTATTTTTTCCCCCTTTCCTTTACTCTTTTTCTTCCTCATTTCTTTTTTGTACGAATATGTATGTGTTTTTAATCTATATTTTCTCCCTTCCCTTTACCCTTTGTATTTATATATATTTTTTATAATTCCATATTATTAATTTTTACGAATTATGTTTGTTTTATCTCTCTTGTTTGTCTCTTATTGCTCACTTTATTCGCTACTTCTTGTCTATTCCTTTTGAATTGCTCTGTAAATATTCTATGCATTTTTTTTTTTTTTTTTTCATATTTTACGAGTACATAATTATTTGTATTGATCTCGCTTTATATTTTTTTTACCTCTTGTTGTTTACTTTGTTCGTCTCGTCGTGTTGCGGTGCCTCTGATTCCTCCAAACACACTTACAAAACTGATCCCCACCCCCATGATT
>JAWQEG010001385.1:255000-287136 GCA_033782935.1 Petrolisthes cinctipes | reverse complement strand
CTTCTAGCAACCCCACCCATATGACCTATTCTTGCACACCCATAGGTCAAATGTGGGATTCGACAACATTTTTGACCTATTCCCAAAACCCACATTTTTGGATGTGGTGTGTGGATGGAACGTGGTGAAAAAGATGAATTAATTAAGTCTACGGAAATTACATGATGTTATTCCAAAGAGAGAGAGAGAGAGAGAGAGAGAGAGAGAGAGAGAGAGGAGAGAGGGAAAATGAAAGAGAGAGGGGAGAGGGAAGGAGGGAGAAATGAGGGGAACTGTACAATGAGGGTTTTCTGTACACAGTTTCATTACACACCCAATATACAAGTGTACTGTACAATGAGGGTTTTCTGTACACAGTTTCATTACACACACTACATTACACACCCAATATACAAGTGTACTGTACAATGAGGGTTTTCTGTACATAGTTTCATTACACACCCAATATACAAGTGTACTGTACAATGAGGGTTTTCTGTACACATTACATTACACACCCAATATACAAGTGTACTGTACAATGAGGGTTTTCTGTACACAGTTTCATTACACACCCAATATACAAGTGTACTGTACAATGAGGGTTTTCTGTACACACATTACATTACACACTCAATATACAAGTGTACTGTACAATGAGGGTTTTCTGTACACACATTACATTACACACCCAATATACAAGTGTACTGTACAATGAGGGTTTTCTGTACACACATTACATTACACACCCAATATACAAGTGTACTGTACAATGAGGGTTTTCTGTACACACATTACATTACACACCCAATATACATGTGTACTGTACAATGAGGGTTTTCTGTACACACATTACATTACACACCCAATATACAAGTGTACTGTACAATGAGGGTTTTCTGTACACAGTTACATTACACACCCAATATACAAGTGTACTGTACAATGAGAGTTTTCTGTACACACATTACATTACACACCCAATATACAAGTGTAAAATGAGAGTTAACTGTAATAATAGTAACGTCATTAGACTTTAAAAAAAACTTTGACTCAATTGACCAGAGGAAACTTGATAAAGGCACTCATGAATAACAGAAAATAAATAAAAATAAATTAAAATTACAGTAGCACAGATATATATAATAACGACAGAACGCATTTACATTTGAAGAACGAAGAACAGGCAACTATTAACATAACAAATGGAGTACGTAAGGATGTAATGGTTCAACAATACTTATTTTTACTGATGACATATTTAATTATACAGAAAACTACAAGATGAACAAATTGTATTCAGAAATGATAACTTTAAAATACTTATACTTTACTGAAGAAGAAGCAAGATACATTGTTGATTCCACAGTGGTTGTTGGTATTGGTTTGTAAGCACGCAAACGAAAGAATCTTAGCCGTGTAAATGACTTATGGGTGAACTATTTAATGAATTTGGTGAGTAAACTATACCGTGATTATTATTATTATTATTATTATTATTATTATTATTACTGGTATTATTTTTATCATTATCATTATTATTATTATTATTATTATTATTATTACTGGTATTATTATTATTATTATTATTTAACTGTTGGATAGATTTTGTGAATGTGGATACTCAGCTTTTGGAAAATAATGAAGCCTTACAAGTGTGGTTGGTTGGGAAGCTAACAAACCAATACCACTGTGGAATCGACCCATAGAACCAATGGATGAGTCGGTAATCACTCAGGAAAGAATAGAAAAATGCCTTAGAAAAATGAAAAATAAAAAAGCTGCAGGGCCAGATGGAATAAAGCCTGAGATAATTATATAAAGCATTATTGAAAAGTAAGAAATTCATGAAAGTACTAACAGAATGTTTGAAAAATTAAATGAAAGTCGTGACGTGTGTGTATGTGAGTAGCAGTTGACCTGGGCCACGGTAACGGGTTTGATGAAGCCTATGTCCAGCGTCGAAAGATTCATTACACACACTACATTACACACCCAATATACAAGTGTACTGTACAATGAGGGTTTTCTGTACACAGTTTCATTACACACCCAATATACAAGTGTACTGTACAATGAGGGTTTTCTGTACACAGTTTCATTACACACACTGCATTACACACCCAATATACAAGTGTACTGTACAATGAGGGTTTTCTGTACACAGTTACATTACACACTCAATATACAAGTGTACTGTACAATGAGGGTTTTCTGTACACAGTTTCATTACACACCCAGTATACAAGTGTACTGTACAATGAGGGTTTTCTGTACACAGTTTCATTACACACCCAATATACAAGTGTACTGTACAATGAGGGTTTTCTGTACACAGTTTCATAATTAAAATGATTGAGAAAAATAAAAATCCCACTGCAAAGGATCTGAGGCCTATTGCAAAAACCAATGTTTCCTACAAGATATTTATGATGTTGGTCAAGAATGAAATAGAAAAAAAAATTGAAAAGAAATGAAGAAAAAAACAAAAACTCCAGGAGGATTTACTGAAGGTTCAAGAATCGAGGTTTTTTATATATATATATATATTATTACAGTACTGTGTAGAATAGATAAAAGTTTTAAAAGAAGAGGAAGCCATTAATAGTAATAGTAATAGTAATAGTAATAGTAATAGTAATAGCAATAGTAATAGCAATAGTAATAGTAATAGTAATAGTAATAGTAATAGCAGTAATAGCAATAGTAATAGTAATAGCAATAGTAATAGTAATAGTAATAGCAGTAATAGTAATAGTAATAGTAATAGCAATAGTAATAGCAATAGTAATAGCAATAGTAATAGCAATAGTAATAGTAATAGCAGTAATAGCAATAGTAATAGTAATAGTAATAGTAATAGCAGTAATAGCAATAGTAATAGTAATAGTAATAGCAATAGTAATAGCAATAGTAATAGTAATAGTAATAGCAATAGTAATAGCAATAGTAATAGTAATAGTAATAGCAATAGTAATAGTAATAGTAATAGCAATAGTAATAGCAATAGTAATAGTAATAGTAATAGCAATAGTAATAGCAATAGTAATAGTAATAGCAATAGCAATAGTAATAGCAATAGTAATAGCAATAGTAATAGTAATAGTAATAGCAATAGCAATAGTAATAGCAATAGTAATAGTAATAGTAATAGCAATAGTAATAGTAATAGTAATAGCAATAGTAATAGTAATAGCAATAGTAATAGCAATAGTAATAGTAATAGCAATAGTAATAGTAATAGCAGTAATAGCAATAGTAATAGTAATAGTAATAGCAATAGTAATAGTAATAGCAGTAATAGTAATAGTAATAGCAATAGTAATAGTAATAGCAATAGTAATAGCAATAGTAATAGTAATAGTAATAGTAATAGTAATAGCAATAGTAATAGTAATAGCAATAGTAATAGTAATAGCAATAGTAATAGTAATAGCAATAGTAATAGCAATAGTAATAGTAATAGTAATAGTAATAGCAATAGCAATAGTAATAGTAATAGCAGTAATAGCAGACTTTAGAAAATCCTTTGACTCGGTTAAAAGAACTTCCTTAAGGGGGAAGTTAGTTTTGTGTTGGTAAATCTGGAGCAACTGACTCAATCCTCCAAACTATTCCAAGCAACAAAGAGAGAGAGAGAGAGAGAGAGAGAGAGAGAGAGAGAGAGAGAGAGAGAGAGAGAGAGCAACTGAATCCTCCAAACTATTCCAAGCAACAACAGAACACCATTATTTTTGCTTTTCTGGTCCTGTTGTTTCCTGGCATACTTTGGAGGAATCAAGGCACTCCAATGTAACAAAAGAGAGAGAGAGAGAGAGAGAGAGAGAGAGAGAGAGAGAGAGAGAGAGAGAGAGAGATAGATAGATAGATAGATATAGAGAGAGAGAGAGAGAGAGAGAGAGCAACTGAATCCTCCAATTTCCTGGCATACTTTGGAGGAATCATGGCACTGCAATGTTACAAAAAAGAATTACCACCTTAATAGAAGTAATGAAAGAGTTTAAAATACATCCTCAAATAATACAATAGAAGCAGTAGTCAATATATACAGTGGAAATACAACAATAATAGATCTGGGAGGAGGACTAGAGCAATCATCATCATCATCATTCATCATCATATTGGGTTTAACGTCCGTCTTACATGGTGGCATGCGTTGGACGGGTTTTTAGAAATAGCCTTCCAAGCTAACCTATCTCTGGCCAGCTCTTTACTAACTCCTCTTTCTCTCAGCCTTCCAAGCTAACCTATCTCTGGCCAGCTCTTTACTAACTCCTCTTTCTCTCAGCCTTCCAAGCTAACCTATCTCTGGCCAGCTCTTTACTAACTCCTCTTTCTCTCAGCCTTCCAAGCTAACCTATCTCTGGCCAGCTCTTTACTAACTCCTCTTTCTCTCAGCCTTCCAAGCTAACCTATCTCTGGCCAGCTCTTTACTAACTCCTCTTTCTCTCAGCCTTCCAAGCTAACCTATCTCTGGCCAGCTCTTTACTAACTCCTCTTTCTCTCAGCCTTCCAAGCTAACCTATCTCTGGCCAGCTCTTTACTAACTCCTCTTTCTCTCAGCCTTCCAAGCTAACCTATCTCTGGCCAGCTCTTTACTAACTCCTCTTTCTCTCAGCCTTCCAAGCTAACCTATCTCTGGCCAGCTCTTTACTAACTCCTCTTTCTCTCAGCCTTCCAAGCTAACCTATCTCTGGCCAGCTCTTTACTGACTCCTCTTTCTCTCAGCCTTCCAAGCTAACCTATCTCTGGCCAGCTCTTTACTAACTCCTCTTTCTCTCAGCCTTCCAAGCTAACCTATCTCTGGCCAGCTCTTTACTAACTCCTCTTTCTCTCAGCCTTCCAAGCTAACCTATCTCTGGCCAGCTCTTTACTAACTCCTCTTTCTCTCAGCCTTCCAAGCTAACCTATCTCTGGCCAGCTCTTTACTAACTCCTCTTTCTCTCAACCTTCCAAGCTAACCTATCTCTGGCCAGCTCTTTACTAACTCCTCTTTCTCTCAGCCTTCCAAGCTAACCTATCTCTGGCCAGCTCTTTACTAACTCCTCTTTCTCTCAGCCTTCCAAGCTAACCTATCTCTGGCCAGCTCTTTACTAACTCCTCTTTCTCTCAGCCTTCCAAGCTAACCTATCTCTGGCCAGCTCTTTACTAACTCCTCTTTCTCTCAGCCTTCCAAGCTAACCTATCTCTGGCCAGCTCTTTACTAACTCCTCTTTCTCTCAGCCTTCCAAGCTAACCTATCTCTGGCCAGCTCTTTACTAACTCCTCTTTCTCTCAGCCTTCCAAGCTAACCTATCTCTGGCCAGCTCTTTACTAACTCCTCTTTCTCTCAGCCTTCCAAGCTAACCTATCTCTGGCCAGCTCTTTACTAACTCCTCTTTCTCTCAGCCTTCCAAGCTAACCTATCTGTGGCCAGCTCTTTACTAACTCCTCTTTCTCTCAGCCTTCCAAGCTAACCTATCTCTGGCCAGCTCTTTACTAACTCCTCTTTCTCTCAGCCTTCCAAGTTAACCTATCTCTGGCCAGCTCTTTACTAACTCCTCTTTCTCTCAGCCTTCCAAGCTAACCTATCTCTGGCCAGCTCTTTACTAACTCCTCTTTCTCTCAGCCTTCCAAGCTAACCTATCTCTGGCCAGCTCTTTACTAACTCCTCTTTCTCTCAGCCTTCCAAGCTAACCTATCTCTGGCCAGCTCTTTACTAACTCCTCTTTCTCTCAGCCTTCCAAGCTAACCTATCTCTGGCCAGCTCTTTACTAACTCCTCTTTCTCTCAGCCTTCCAAGCTAACCTATCTCTGGCCAGCTCTTTACTAACTCCTCTTTCTCTCAGCCTTCCAAGCTAACCTATCTCTGGCCAGCTCTTTACTAACTCCTCTTTCTCTCAGCCTTCCAAGTTAACCTATCTCTGGCCAGCTCTTTACTAACTCCTCTTTCTCTCAGCCTTCCAAGCTAACCTATCTCTGGCCAGCTCTTTACTAACTCCTCTTTCTCTCAGCCTTCCAAGCTAACCTATCTCTGGCCAGCTCTTTACTAACTCCTCTTTCTCTCAGCCTTCCAAGCTAACCTATCTCTGGCCAGCTCTTTACTAACTCCTCTTTCTCTCAGCCTTCCAAGCTAACCTATCTCTGGCCAGCTCTTTACTAACTCCTCTTTCTCTCAGCCTTCCAAGCTAACCTATCTCTGGCCAGCTCTTTACTAACTCCTCTTTCTCTCAGCCTTCCAAGCTAACCTATCTCTGGCCAGCTCTTTACTAACTCCTCTTTCTCTCAAATCTAACCGTATCACTTCCCCCCATGTTTTCTTTGGCCTTCCTCTACCTACTGAACCTGCTACATCAATTGCTCTACATCTACTAACCCAAGCATTCTCGTCCATTCTCTCAATGTAACCAAACCACCGTAGTCTCCTATTCTGAACACATCTCCCAATACTGTCCAGATTTAATTAAAATAATGTTATAAATATAAATTAAAATGAAATAAAGAGATTGCAATGTATAGAAAATGGTGTGTATAGAAAGATACTTGGAGGTTACAGCAGGAGTACAGCATGTGCCGCCTTCAGAGGGGAAATTGGAGCTTCTAGTATGAAATCATCAAGAATTTTTAAAGCAAAGCTACTTACTGTACACAAAATTAATTATCAATGGGCAGAAAGAGATATTAACAACAATATTAGAGGTCCTGGAGTGGCGGTGTCTACGTCGTGGGACCACCCCTCAAGGCTGCAAGAAGCTATGGGGGCCAAACCACCACAAAATCCCCCCGCCCCCATCAGGGAGGCGCGAGCTCCTGGGAACAGCTTTGGTCACCCAGGCAATTACCACGGGGCTGTTCGGCCAGACAGCTTGAGGAACTTCAACAACAACAATATTAGAAGATATTATAAGATGCAATAAAAGAGCTGAATGGAAAAGAATAATAAAAATGATGAATGTAGTTGGCATCAGATATGGAGAACTGAGAGAGAGAACAGATCAGATCAGATGTTGGGCGGGGAGATAGCCTTTTCATCGGCCTCCCCTTTGAGTTTTAATAATATTGTGGTTGAGTTTTGTTTTTCTTTATGTGGTTGCTTTTCTTATTCTCTCTCTCTCTCTCTCTCTCTCTCTCTCTCTCTCTCTCTCTCTCTCTCTCCAAAAATTGTATATAATGATTTTCACTTCTTCCTTATCTATATTTTCAGCAAAGAGTAAATCTCCCAGCCAGAAAAAAGCAAAAGTTGAAACGTGGGACTCTACAGAATGGAAGAAGGATATGGAAAGTAAGACAAGCCTAGACATATATATATATACAATGAAAATTAGAGAAGATGATGTATGTATATGATAATAGGTTTTCTTCAGTATTCAGGGCAAGAACTAAGGGTCGATTCTACAGTGGTATTGGTTTGTTAGCTTCCCAACCAACCACACTTGTAAGGCTCCATTATTTTAGGGTTGATTCCACAGTGGTATTGGTTTGCTAGTTTCCCAACCAACCACACTTGTAAGGCTTCATTATTTTAGGGTTGATTCCACAGTGGTATTGGTTTGTTAGTTTCCCAACCAACCACACTTGTAAGGCTTCATTATTTTAGGGTTGATTCCACAGTGGTATTGGTTTGTTAGTTTCCCAACCAACCACACTTGTAAGGCTTCATTATTTTAGGGTTGATTCCACAGTGGTATTTGTTTGTTAGCTTCCCAACCAACCACACTTGTAAAGCTTCATTACTTCCCAAAAGCTGAGTATCCACATTCACAAAATCTATCCAACAGTTAGATAATGATGATCACTGTATAGTTTACTTAACAAATTAATTAAATAATTCACCCATAAGTCATTTATAAGGCTAACATTCCTTCGTTTGCGTGCTTACAAACCAATACTGTAACACCCCTATTTTATATGTATTGTTATTTAGGATATTTACGGGTATTATATATTTATATGTATTAGAATAGGTTTTTAGTGTAAGATTGTAGGGAGTAGCCAGGCTATACAATATCTATACAATAGAGCGCTCGCCTGTGGTGACACTCCTCCCCTATCTAATAACACAGGGTCGATCACTCTATGTGTATAGATCTGTGGTACGGCGGCCATCATGGTTAGTGTTGCCAGATCTATTTGACATCATTTCCCTAACACTACCTTTACAATTTCACTTTTTTACCTTCATAATTCTCTGTTTACTCTTGATCACTGACGATCTTTTTGGTATTTTTTGGTCTGGTAGAACTTTCCCTGTTTATTCATGAACAATATTTATATAATGTCCCTATTATGTGGACTTCAATATTCCCTAAAACAGACGAATTTCCCAGCATCTGGCAACACTGATGATGATAAACAATACAAGTCAATGTAGAGACTGTGTATAATATTAACATTATTAATAGAAATATATCCTTACATGAAATATAAAAATATGATATTGACATTATAATAATTCACTCACAGTTATATATAGAGAGATATATTATATTTATTATATATATAGTTTTATGATAACATTATAACAAGAAGGAGCTCATTTGACATTCACAAATATTGACCATAATAATAATAAAGCAGCAGGTTCAGCATCAACAATTTACCATCACTTGTAACTTTATATTTCAACACTTAAATGACCTTCTATACATACAAAGAGGTAGGAGGATAGTTTGGGGCCATAATTAAAGGAAAAATAGGTAAATATTGAAAGAATTACCGTTATTGAGTACGGTTTTTCTACCTTCATTACCCACTTATTTAGACCATTCTAAGACTATTTTCTACCTTCATTACCCACTTATTTAGACCATTCTAAGACTATTTTCTACCTTCATTACCCACTTATTTAGACCATTCTAAGACTATTTTCTACCTTCATTACCCACTTATTTAGACCATTCTAAGACTATTTTCTACCTTCATTACCCACTTATTTAGACCATTCTAAGACTATTTTCTACCTTCATTACCCACTTATTTAGACCATTCTAAGACTATTTTCTACCTTCATTACCCACTTATTTAGACCATTCTAAGACTTCGGTAAATATTGAAAGAATTACCGTTATTGAGTACGGTATTTCTACCTTCATTACCCACCAAATTAGACCATTCTAAGACTATTTTCTTCTATGGTATTTCCTCCGCAAATGCCCCATTTCATAGATAGGGCATATTCAAATGGGGCATTTTGAAATTAGCCTGACCTTACCTGACCTGACTTAACATAACCTAGACCGCATCAGACTACAGGGACCTAACCTGGGCAAACTACCAGGACCTAACCTGGGCAAACTATCATGACCTAACCTGGGTAAACTACCGGGACCTAACCTGGGCAAACTACCGGGACCTAACCTGGGCAAACTACCGGGACCTAACCTGGGCAAACTACTAGGACCTAAACTGTTCAAACTACTGGGACCTAACCTGGGCAAACTACCAGGACCTAATCTGGGCAAACTACCAGGACCTAACCTGGGCAAACTACCGGGACCTAACATGGGCAAACTACCGGGAAATGACCGTGGTAAAGTACGCGAAATGACCGGGGCAAAATACTGGGACCTAGCCGGATCTGGCAACACTGCTACAAAACTGTTATTCTTTCAATAAACACCCAATACTTTAGGGAAGGGTTTTGGCACCCCTTCGGACCCAGTCACTAGCTTTCAGTTCTTCAACTGTCCCTCTTTTCTTTCTATTTCCTTCCTGGTTGCTGTAAAAATATAGTTATATTTCTTTCAGATAACACCAGTAATAGTGTGACAATCCCGACACCAGAATATTACAGTAAATATTCAGTAAATGTTTGAATCCTCAAATGATGTAAGACTGGTATTGTTATTGTTTCAGATTCATATGAAGTAACACTGTGGTTGGCAACCCTGACACCAATAACAGTGTGGTTGGCAGCCCTGACAACAGTAATAACCAAGTGGTCATATTGGTGGCAGAATAAAGCTGTGTTAGTGATGGAGGTGGAAGGAAGTGACACCATCAATGTTGTCAGAGAAGAGAAGTGTAACAAGTTGGTCTGTCAACAATGTGGTCAAAAGTTTAGTAGGAAATGCCATCTCACTCACCATTTGTTGACTCATACTGGAAAGAAAATGTTTATGTGTGATGAGTGTGGTAAAAAGTTTAGTTGTAAATCTGACCTTAAGAAACACAGCATTGTTCACACAGGAGAGAGGAACTTTGAATGTGAAGAATGTGGTAAAAAGTTTGTGAGAAAAAGTGATCTAAAGAAGCACATACTTATACACACAGGAGTGAAGAACTTTAAATGTAAAGAATGTGGTAAAAAGTTTGTGACAAAGGGTAAACTAAAGCGACACATACTTATACACACAGGAGAGAGGAACTTTGAATGTGAAGAATGTGGTAAAAAGTTTGTGACAACGAATAATTTAAAGCAACACATACTTATGCACACAGGAGTGAAGAACTTTGAATGTGAAGAATGTGGTAAAAAGTTTGTGAGAAATGGTGATATAAAGCAACACATGCTTATACACACAGGAGTGAAGGACTTTGAATGTGAAGAATGTGGTAAAAAGTTTGTGACAATGAGTAATCTAAATAAGCACATACTTATACACACAGGAGTGAAGAACTTTGAATGTAAAGAATGTGGTAAAAAGTTTGTGACAAAGAGTAATCTAAAGAAGCACATACTTATACACACAGGAGTGAAGGACTTTGAATGTGAAGAATGTGGTAAAAAGTTTGGTGTGAAATCTCACCTTAATGTACATATAAAAGTTCATACAAGGGTATAGGATTTTAAGTGTAATGAATGTGGTAAAAAGTTTCCTGACAAATCCCAACTCACGTTACACAAAACTGTTCACACATGAAATAAAACATTGAATGTAAGCGGTGGCAAACAATGATTGCTCCCCTCCCCCCTAAGCATGATAGGAAAAAACTGAAAATATCAAGAGGTAGCACATTATATTGTAGGTGTATGGTGACAAGGTGAGTATTCAGGGTAGGAAGACAAAAGTGACTCAAAAAGCTCCGTGTTGAACTCCATTACCCGAAGCACACCATTGATGTGCTCCTCCATCTTGGTACGACTAAATGGAGTTGATAGAGGTTCACACAACATCCTTTTTTTCAACCTCGTCCTTCAAGATAGATCCAACATTTTCACAGATGAGGAGAATTACTGGGCCACACATCATTACCAAGGACTATAAGGGGTACAGTTATGTTTGCATCCATAGCAAGACCCGACGATATAGGTAAAGAAAAAAACTTGTTCTGACCCTACATGCTCTCTCTCTCTCTCTCTCTCTCTCTCTCTCTCTCTCTCTCTCTCTCACAGATGAGGAGAATTACTGGGCCACTCGTCGTTACCAAAGAAGTCAATGTTGTTGTCCTTCAGAAGGTTCTGGCTGGGTTCAAAGCACTTTCACATATGGTGCTTGGTTGGGCAGAAAGGTAACCTGAGTGACATCCACAACATTTTGAGAGTCTTGAAGAAAGGGAATGACAAGCTTTGTCAAGATCTTCTCCCCAAAATAATCTCCATCCCAACTTTACCCCCGAGGCTTTATCACCCACATCATCCACCATACAGTGAAGTCCTTGGACCCTCTTGGCCTCGTCTTGTCATTACTATCACTTACATTTTCTAATGCCACAGTAGAAAGAATATTTTCACAGATGAATGTTGTTCACTCTAAACTGAGAAATCGTCTCAGTGTTAGGTCAGTAGAGGCATTAATTGTTAAAAATAAAGTATGGATTGGTTCATTATTTTCAATCCTGTGTAAACTTTGAGCCTTCTGATGATATGATCAGAAGTTTCAATTCTAAAGGTTCTGAAGAGGAGGAGGAGAATAATATTATTGCTCTTGATGTACTACAATAAGAATCTGTGGCTGTAGGTATGTATACTGTATATCTAATTGTCATTATTAACATTGTTTAGCTAAGTTCTCATAGGCCTAGTTAGTCTTTACGGAAAATAAAACTGGCATTTTTAAGTTTACCTTCAGCAAAGTTCAGTTATATGGTTGTCAAATATTATGTTATTATTTTTCTTTATGAGGAGAAATGTATCAATACAATATTCATGTACATTAAAAGGAAACAATAAAATTTGTCTATTTGTTTTGTGGGATCTTCATTTCAATCTGTGTGAAAAAAATCCTTAATCTGTGGGAAATTGGTACTACAAAATTGGCAACACTGGTTGTGACTGAGTGGATGAACTGAATGATTCCCTGATTAGGAAAGTGACAGAGGTGGGTGAGAGAAGGATAGGAAGGGTGAGGAATAGCAATAAAAGAAGATTGATGAAGAGCTGGTGGAATGAAGATATTGAGAATGTGAGGAAGGAGAGTAATAGGAAGTGTAGAAGACTAAGGAAAAATGTAGGCAATAGTGAGGAAGATAGAATAGCATATGAGGAGGCATGGAAGGAGTATGAACTGCAGGAGCCAGTGGCGGCAGGTTCGAAAACTGAGAGTTGAGTTTCCCAAATAATGTAAACTTTATAAAAGTTACCACATAAACTAAAGTGAAAAATAAGAGAAGAAGATGGCTAGTCGAAGTGCAAGAAGCGGAGCACGAAGAGAAGACAGCTGTGGAAGATGTGAAAACAGAGTTAAACAACAGGAGAGAGGAATACAATGTGATATGTGTAGTGTCTGGTTCCACATCGGATGTGAGCAGGTCAGTCCTACCCTATATAGAGAGTTGAAAGATTCTGAATCAGTATGGATATGTTCTGGATGTATACCAGTAGCAAAGAAGAGACTGTTAACACCAGACGGGGAATTAGGAAAAAAGATTGATGAGATGAAAAAGGAGTTGAGATCTTTCTTTGAGGAAAAAATGATGCAGTGGGAGGAGAGTTTAGATAAGTTAAAGAAAGATATGTTAGAGGAAATGAAGAATGAAATGGAGTTAGAACTGAAGAAGAGAGATAAGAAAATAGAGATAATGAAAGTAGAACTAAAAAGTGAAATGGTTGAAGATATGAAAGAGAGAGAGGAAAAAGAGAGAAAGAGGAATAATATTATCATTTATAATTTAGAAGAACCCGAGGAATCAGAACCAAAGGAAAAGATACAGAAAGACATAGAAAACTCTCTGGATATAATACAAAGGGAAGTAAAAGTAGAGGATGTAGAAATTTTGGATGCAGCAAGATTAGGATTAATAAATGAACCAGGAAAGAAGAGACCACTCCTGTTAAAATTAAAAGAAACATGGATGAAATGGCAGATTCTGAAAAATGCAAAGAACCTTAAGAATACAAACCATAGGCTAGCAAAAAGAATATCTATCACCTTGGATATGACTAAGAAAGAGAGACAACAAAATAAGGAGCTCTGGGAGGAATTAAAAAGAAAACGAGAACTGGGAGAAAAGGGATGGTATATAAAGGATGCAAAGTTAATGAGAAATAATTTTTAAGGAGAAAGAGGACAAATATATGGAGAGCATATGTAAGATTAAACTAATAAACATACAAGGGCTAACAAAAGTAAAGATGACGGAATTACAAGATTTAATTAAAAGTGATGAATTTTTATGTTTAACGGAAACACACCAAAAGTGTGAGAATATCAGTCTCTGTGATCACATATACTCAATAAGTAATATGAGGGAAATGGAGGAAAAGAAAGGAGGGGGATTGATGATTTTGTCGGAGAAGGATGAAGATAGTAAAATTGAAAAGATAACAACTAGAAATAAGGATTTGTTATTTTGCAAGTGTAAATTAGGAAATATTTGTTTTAAGCTGCTTTTGGTCTATTTACCTGTGGGAAATAAAGAAGAGGATAAAAGAAGATACACTAGTTTAAAAACAGAAATAGAAGGTATAGTAGAAAATATAGGGGAGATACCCTTTGTCCTACTTGGGGATTTTAACGGGACATTTGGGATTCCTTGGAGAGCAGGAAACGGATAGACGAGGGGAAGATGTGATTAACTGGATGGAAAACTATAATCTTATTCTACTAAACAATGACCAGAGGTGTGAAGGGTTGATAACATGGGAGAGAGGAAAATAAAAAAGTGTGATAGACTTCGTTCTGGTGAACCATAAATTTTATAATGTATACGAAGCAATGAAAATAGATGAAAGAAAAGAAATAACGGAATTATCTGACCCTAATTTGATTGAAATATTAATCAAAGGAGAGACACAAAATAGAAAATACACAAATGATCAATGGCAAGAAAATCTTTATTATACAACAGACAAAGAAGCATTACAGATATATAAGGAAGAAGTGGAAGGAGAGTGCAATGAAGAGGTACAAGATATGGTAGAGTTTGGTGAAATCATGACAAGAAATGCAGAATGTATATTAAAGAAAAAGTATAGAAGGAGAAAGGATAAGAGACATATAAACAGGATTGAACCACCATGGATGGGTGAAGAAATTATAAAGGAAATCAAGAAAAGAAAGAAGCTTAATAGAGAGAAACGAAATGAGGCTAGTGAAGAAGTAAAAGATAGACTTTGGAGCTTATATAAGGTACAAAAAGATAGGGTGAAAAGATTGATCAAAGAAGCAATAATAAAACATGAGAAAAAGGTGACAGAGGAGATGAATGGAAGTAGTGACAAAAGTAAGAGATTATGGCAATATATTGACAAATTAAAAGGTAAAGAAATAAACTATGATAAGGACAAAGGGGAATTATATAGTACAGAGGGAGGAATACTTAAACCAGAAGATGCAGCTCAAGAGCTTGAAATGTTTTGGAAGGATATATACCAAAATCATGACAATAACATAAAGAAGGTTTGGAACACACAAGAAAAAGGAAGGTACAAAATTTTTATAGAGGAACAAATAATGAATGAAACTAATCAAGACAAGAGACAGTACATGGTAATGGAACATATGGATATGACTGTTGGAATGGGCCTAGCTCGGATAACAACAACCATGGAACAACCAATAATAAATAAAGAAGAAATTATAAAAACATTAAAAGGCTTCAAAAACAAAAAGGCAGCTGGTCCAGATAGGGTAAAACCAGAATGCTACAAGGCATTGATAGATAGTGAAAAATGCATAGAAAAGTTACTATACTGTTTTAATAAAATAATTAGACAAGGAAAAGTCCCACAAACCTGGAAAACCTCAAGAACAGTAATGCTACCAAAAAAAGTTAAACCAACAGCCCAGGATTTAAGACCCATATAGCACTCACAAATATTGATTACAAAATATTTATGTCAATAATGAAGAGCAAAATAGAACAACAACTACAAGTTAATGATTTAAATAGTGAATTGCAGTCCGGATTTACACAGGGAAGAAGAATTGAAGACAATATACTCATACTCAGGTACTGTATTGAAAAAAGCTACAAGAACAAGACACCATTAATCGTAGCAGCAATAGACTTTAAGAAGGCATACGACTCAATAAAAAGAGAAGAGATCATAAAAAATCTAAAAGAAATAAAAACACATGAAAATATGATAGATATAATAAGTGATGTGTACCAGAATGATACAACACAACTGTGTTTAAGCAGAAAAATAGAAAAAGAGATAAAGATAACAAGCGGTATACGCCAAGGGTGCACAGGATCTAATGGACTGCAGTTTTCACAATCAATGTTAGAGGCAAAAGCAAACATTATAAGACTGAGCAATGTAAGCAGGAAATGTGGGTTGGAGTTAAATAAAAATAAGAGCAAATTCATAATCTTCAATATGGAAAATCAACCAGCAAAACTAGAAGGGATAGAAGTGGTGGAGACTATTAAATATTTGGGAGTGGATATTGGAAACAAGAGAGACTGTTTTAAGAATTACAAAGTTAATATTTTAAAAAATGCAAAGAAACTAGCAAATATGACCTACTCAGTGACAGCCAGGAGTTGTAACAAACTAATGATTGGAAAAACTTTGTGGAAAGGTCTGGCATTGCCTGGAATACTGTATGGGGCTGGTGTGGTGGATTATAACAAGAAAGAAATAGATACCTTACAAAAAATTGAAAACTCAGTGTACCGAACAATTCTTGGGGCAGAAAAAAGCACAGCAATTAGTGGACTAAGAGGAGAAGTGGCTGCCTCACTCATGAAATAAAAAATTACTAGAACAAAATTACAATATTTACAAGGAATAATGAGAGATGGAGGAAACAAATTAACATACGAAATAGTAGAAGAATTGAAGGATAATAGAACAAATAAATGGATGAAGGAATGTTAGGAGGGAATGAAAGCATTAGATATCAATTTAGATAAACTAAAAACCATGAAGAAGCAACAACTCCTAAACAAGATTTATGAATTGGACACTAAGAACTGGAGAGAGGAAATGGAAAGTAAGACTACCCTAAAGATTTACAGAAAATGGAAAAAGGAAATGGGAATGACAGAGGAACTATATGACAATAACACCAGCATCAGTGGTGTTATTTAAATGTAGGACAAATACTTTAAACTTGGGAGATAGAAAAAGATTTAGAAAAGAGGACAATGAAACAGGATGTAAGATGTGTGGAACAGATCCAGAAAACTTAGAACATTTTGTGCTTGACTGTACTGGCTATGTTGAAGAAAGAAGTAAAATTGGAAAATTGAAACAACCTTATATCGAATGCAAGGAAAACATCATTGGAGGGTTGTTATTCGACAGTAGAAAATGTTTGGACAATATAAAAGAATATGGTAAATATTGAATGAATTACCGTTATTGGGTACGGTTTTTCTACCTTCATTACCCACTTATTTAGACCATTCTAAGACTATTTTCTTCTATGGCATTTTCTCCGCAAATAAGAATATCTTTATAAGTGCTGGAAAATAAGGGAGAAGAAATTAAAGGAACTCAGCAACAAATAAACGACAGAAGAGGTGCCGTTGTAAAGGCTATCCCTCGACATCATCGCATCGCATCGCATCACTCTCAGTCATCATCATCAACAACAACAACAACAACGATAATAAAGTGTGAGTTTTTGTAGTTTTCTATGTTGTATTGTTGTAATTGATAATATTAATGGTTCTTTAGTGGTTTATTATGATATATACGAGTCAATAGAGAAGGAAACCAAGTGAAATACAATATATAATTCATCGATATAAGATAATTAAATTTAACAAGTATAATCATTTAATTAATTAACACAGGCTTAGTAAATTACGTTATTAACCTGTAAAGTAATGAATAAAACAAGCCTGGAAACACACACACACACAACCCTTGGAAAAAAAACACACACACACAAACCTGGGAAAAAAAACAAAACCCGAGGAAATATAACGGTAATTATCTATTATATTGCCATTTTATATTACAATGTTTTTACCTTCTTTACCCACTAATTTATAACATTTTAAGACACTTTTCTTCTATGGCATTTTCTTTTGCAATGCCCCATTTCCATGATAGGGCATATTCAAATGGGGCATTTTGAAATTAGCCGGACCGGTAAATATTGAAAGAATTACCGTTATTGAGTACGGTATTTCTACCTTCATTACCCACTAATTTAGACCATTCTAAGACTATTTTTCTTCTATGGTATTTCCTCTGCAAATACCCCATTTCAAAGATAGGGCATATTCAAATGGGGCATTTTGAAATTAGCCTGACCTTACGTGACCTAACCTAGACTGCATCAGACTATCGGGAACTAACCTGGACAAACTACTGGGACCTAACCTGTGCAAACTACCGGGACCTAACCTGTGCAAACGACTGGGACCTATTCTGTGCAAACTACTGGAACCTAACCTGTGCAAACGACCGGAACCTAACCTGTGCAAACTACTGGGACCTAACCTGTGCAAACTACTGGGACCTAACCTGTGCAAACTACTGGGACCTAACCTGTGCAAACTACTGGGACCTAACCTGTGCAAACTACTGGGACCTAACCTGGGCAAACTACTGGGACCTAACCTGACCCAACTAAACCTAACATAACGTTCCCTTTTCTGACCTGACCTAACCTAATCTAACATTATCTGACCTAACCTAACCAAACCTTACCTTACCTTATCTGACCTAACCTAACATAACCAAACCTTACCTTATTTAACCTAACCTAACCAAACCAAACTTTACCTTATCTGACCTAACCTAACATAACCAAACCTTACCTTATCTAACATAAACCAAACCTTACCTTATCTGACCTAACCTTGTAATGGCCGGACCTGAGAGTTAAAGGCACAATTTGAAAGCTACGCCAGTGGAGTACTCTTATGGCTTACCCGGTAGAAGCACTGCCTGAGATTTCTCTGGTCCGGAGTTCGATTCCCCGTGGGTACGACTAGAATTTAAATGGATCAATTTCTGGGTCTGACTTGCTTGATTGATTGGGATTATTACAACCTAACCTAACATAACCAATCCTTACCTTATCTGACCTAACCTAACGTAACATAACCAAACATAACATAGACCACAGCAGATTATCGGGACCTAACCGAGGCAAACTACTGGGACCTAACTGGACATAGTCAATTTTTGGTGCTACAGAATATTACAGTAAATATTCAGTAAATGTTTGAATCTTCAAATGATGTAAGACTGGTATTGTTATTGTTTCAGATTCATATGAAGTAACACTGTGGTTGGCAGCCCTGACACCAATAACAGTGTGGTTGGCAGCCCTGACAACAGTAATAACCAAGTGGTCATATTTGTGGCAGAATAGTGTTAGTGATGGAGGTGGAAGGAAGTGACACCATCAATGTTGTCAGAGAAGAGAAGTGTAACAAGTTGGTCTGTCAACAATGTGGTCAAAAGTTTAGTAGGAAATGCCATCTCACTCACCATTTGTTGACTCATACTGGAAAGAAAATGTTTATGTGTGATGAGTGTGGTAAAGAGTTTAGTTGGAAATCTGACCTTAAGAAACACAGCATTGTTCACACAGGAGAGAGGAACTTTGAATGTGAAGAATGTGGTAAAAAGTTTGTGAGAAAAGGTGATCTAAAGCAGCACATACTTATACACAAAGGAGTGAAGAACTTTGAATGTGAAGAATGTGGTAAAAAGTTTGTGAGAAAGAATTATTTGAAGCAACACATACTTATACACACAGGAGAGAGGAACTTTGAATGTGAAGAATGTGGTAAAAAGTTTGTGACAAAGGCTGTTCTAAAGAAGCACATACATATACACACAGGAGTGAAGAACTTTGAATGTGAAGAATGTGGTAAAAAGTTTGTGAGAAAGAATCATTTGAAGCAACACATACTTACACACACAGGAGAGAGGAACTTTAAATGTGAAGAATGTGGTAAAATGTTTGTGACAAAGGAAAATTTAAAGCAACACATACTTATACACACAGGAGTGAAGAACTTTGAATGTGAAGAATGTGGTAAAAAGTTTATGACAAAGAGTGAAATAAAGCAACACATACTTGTACACACAGGAGTGAAGGACTTTGAATGTGAAGAATGTGGTAAAAGGTTTGGTCAGAAATCTCACCTTAATGTACATATAAAAGTTCATACAAGATTATAGGATTTTAAATGTAATGAATGTGGTAAAAAGTTTTCTGACAAATCCCAACTCACGTTACACAAAACTGTTCACACATGAAATAAAACATTGAATGTAAGCGGTGGCAAACAATGATTGCTCCCCTCCCCCCTAAGCATGATAGGAAAAAACTGAAAATATCAAGAGGTAGCACATTATATTGTAGGTGTATGGTGACAAAGTGAGTATTCAGTGTTGCTTCCATTGGCGTCATGAACAGCTTCAAGACGAGCAGGGTAGGAAGACAAAAGTGACTCAAAAAGCTCCGTGTTGAACTCCATTACCCGAAGCACACCATTGATGTGCTCCTCCATCTTGGTACGACTAAATGGAGTTGATAGAGGTTCACACAACATCCTTTTTTTCAACCTCGTCCTTCAAGATAGATCCAACATTTTCACAGATGAGGAGAATTACTGGGCCACTCGTCATTACCAAGGACTATAAGGGGTACAGTTATGTTTGCATCCATAGCAAGACCCGACGATATAGGTAAAGAAAAAAACTTGTTCTGACCCTACATACTCTCTCTCTCTCTCTCTCTCAGATGAGGAGAATTACTGGGCCACTCGTCATTACCAAAGAAGTCAATGTTGTTGTCCTTCAGAAGGTTCTGGCTGGGTTCAAAGCACTTTCACATATGGTGCTTTGTTGTGCAGAAAGGTAACCTGAGTGACATCCACAACATTTTGAGAGTCTTGAAGAAAGGGAATGACAAGCTTTGTCAAGATCTTCTCCCCAAAATAATCTCCATCCCAACTTTACCCCCGAGGCTTTATCACCCACATCATCCACCATACAGTGAAGTCCTTGGACCCTCTTGGCCTCGTCTTGTCATTACTATCACTTACATTTTCTAATGCCACAGTAGAAAGAATATTTTCACAGATGAATGTTGTTCACTCTAAACTGAGAAATCGTCTCAGTGTTAGGTCAGTAGAGGCATTAATTGTTAAAAATAAAGTATGGATTGGTTCATTATTTTCAATCCTGTGTAAACTTTGAGCCTTCTGATGATATGATCAGAAGTTTCAATTCTAAAGGTTCTGAAGAGGAGGAGGAGAATAATATTATTGCTCTTGATGTACTACAATAAGAATCTGTGGCTGTAGGTATGTATACTGTATATCTAATTGTCATTATTAACATTGTTTAGCTAAGTTCTCATAGGCCTAGTTAGTCTTTACGGAAAATAAAACTGGCATTTTTAAGTTTACCTTGAGCAAAGTTCAGTTATATGGTTGTCAAATATTAAGTAATTGTTTTTCTTTAGTGAGGAGAAATGTATCAATACAATATTCATGTACATTAAAAAGAAACAATAAAATTTGTCTTTATTTGTTTTGTGGGATCTTCATTTCAATCTGTGGGAAAAAAATCCTTAATCTGTGGGAAATTGGTACTACAAAATTGGCAACACTGGTTGTGACTCTGATCTGGCAACAACAATAATAAAGTGAGTTTTTGTAGTTTTTTATGTTGTATGTGTCGCGAGAATGACTGAAAAAGATTGAAGAACCCTGCTTTAAACTGTTGGTGATTCGATACCTTTCACAGTGTATGCTTCATTCATTCCCCCTGACACACGTCTCTCTACCTGATCATTCGTTACCCTCCTATATAGCTCCGCCCACATTTCTCTCCTCCTCTCCCACTAACATCCCCCCTCCCTCCACCTGCAACTGTTACCAGATCCGACCAAGCCTAAAGGAAGTCGCTGATGGATGGGGTGTGGACCATTGATCTGTCCGGAGCTGTACAGTCGGCGGCAGAAGTCCTGTCGCCTTACCTGCTTAACCGAGACAGGCAGTGTTCATGGACTCGAGAAATAAGCACGTTTTCTACACCTAATAATCTCGAGTCTATGAACATCGCGTGCCTCGGTGAAGCAAGTGAAGCGACAGGACTTTTGCCGCCGACTGTACATACTGTATATATCTCCTGGGAGGTAATTAACAAGGCAGGGGAGTATTTAAACTTCTGTCAAGTGTTCCCACTGTTCATTTTCTATCTTGACTCTGACACGATGGCAGCTCAGCAATACGTGGAGTATAATGTAATGGAACTATTGTACTTAGGATGTAAAATTACATGAATCATATGAACGAGAGAGATTCATAAAGTAAAGAAATTAGAGTTTACTGAAGAGAAAGTGAAAATATAGATTACAGGAAAAAAGGAATGATTGACGAAGAGGGAGGGAGAGAGGGAGGCGGGGAAGGGGGAGGAAGAGAGGGAGGCGTGGAAGCAAGACACGGGGTTACCAGTTGGTGTCTGGATGTGGTGTAGGGTTGGACCAGGATTAAAAGATTGTCCTGGGGTAGACATGAGGTGAAGGTATGTCAGGTCACCCTTCTGTCAGTTAGAGCTCAGAATTCACGGCAACCCTGTACAGAGGGACAGGTCCCACACGTCCCCACCCAAACCACATTTTTAGAGTGGTCGGACTATAGTGAAAGAGGTATGATCTACATTTACACTCAGACTGTTCCTTAATCTTACATTTGTGGGACTGAGATCATTCACTTTGGCTACTACTGGGTATCCAACAGCTTATACCCTGCTAATTAAATCAAATGAAATATCCTTGTTCATGTTCGTATCAAAAATATAGTATATTACCTGTTTCCATGGGCTAGTAAGGCCTCTTATCATTTTTTTTTTTGGGGGGGGGGTGTCGCGGGCTACTACTGAGTGTGAGTGAGAATACGTGGGTCTGATTGGATGAAGGTGATGTGAGGTGAGGTGAGGGGAGTCACCAATCCTGTCTCTCTTCAGTCTGACGTCATGCGCGGGGTAGGACGAGTTTAGAGACAGACGCGGGAAGACCTAGTCTTCAAGCAGCCTTGGGTCCACAGAGACAGACCATCCTCCCGCGACTGTGATATAGTCAAACAAGATTAAATGCATCATATGTCAGGCAGGGAAGTACCAGCTGAAGGAAATGTTGAATGGCAAATTTACAAACACTCTTATTAACCACTGCTTGTAAGAAACAGCATTGTTAGACTTTTTGCCTTATATTTCCTTGCAAGAGGGTATTTTTTATCCATAAATCAGCATCGATGCAGTACTATGAATTACTTCTTGGAGTGTTATAAGACATTTTGTATTGTTTTTTTATTTGGCCAACAATTTACCTTTATAACGTCATGACTAATGTACAACCCTTAGATATTTTGCTGTAAACCTAATAGTGACAATCACAACTATGACAAGTAGCAAGTTTGGTAAAGAAAAAAATCAATTAAGTCTAGCTGGACTCGGGGAAGTCCGCAGATTTTTGGCTGATTGTAGTACCAGGCTGGCCACCAGGTGGCATCTCGAGCTCACTAAAGGACCCTATAGCTGGGGATGGATCTGAGGCATGGAGGTATAAAGGGTGGAGAGGCCCATAGCCGCGCGGATTTGAAGCCACAGAACTGTCAGTGGGGAGGTTGTAATGCCAGCGGAACAGCTGTCCTGCCCAGGCGCCAGGCGGGAAAATCAAGCACAGCTCGCTCCACCATCTGTTATTATTTTGGTTACGATTATGTTCCCGTAATGAAATGATATATTAGATATTTATAAGCAATATATTGTAATTAAGTTGCTATCGAGTGTGACAGATGGAAATCCGCGACAGGTGGAGCGAGCTGTGCTTGATTTTCCCGCCTGGCCCCTGGGCAGGACAGCTGTTCCGCTGGCATTACAACCTCCCCACTATACCCCATCTATTTTTCGAGTTTTTTCAGTTATATAAGGACTTGGACTATAAGTAGAGTGTGTATGGTGTAGTTTACTAGATATTGTTTGCTATTTGTTGTTTCATTAGCTTCTCAATAGTTTATATTGACTACAAAACAAAGATATATTGAGTAGGCTATGTCCGAACGTGTATGTGATGATGTTAGCTACGACTTCCGAAGATATATATTTAGGAATTTTACCAGCTTACCATCCTTTCTGTAAAACTGCATAGCAACAGATGCTTAAAAATCGTTTATATTTTAATGTTCCTAAATTCCATCAATATTAGAGAAAGGAAAAGGATGTAAACATATTCAATGTCAATGTAAGGGAAGCGACACGAACAGTTATAAATCAACCAATCAGCTATCAAGGCCTATCAAGGGGGCGTGGCTACTAGGCCAAGTTAGCGTAAAAGGAGTATAGTATAGCCCAATAGAAATATTTTGTTATTTCCTGTGGTAACGATAGGTGCAAATTGATTATTTTCCCTACAAAATATATTCCTATAAAAATGCGACTTTTTTCTACCAAGTACTTTCCTAAGTGGAAATAATCTGGTCTCGCATCACGACTTTCTTATTACTGTAAATGTAGGTCTTTCAATTTTGTAGGTGTGTATTGTGAAGGAATTCCCATTTAACTAACGTGCAAAGGGTGTGCCCAGGATGAGGTCAGGTTTCTCCTTTGGAAAAAGCTTTGCTGAATCAGTATTAACACACTGTGAAATTCAGGAAGTAACTTGTGGGAATTGTATACCTTTGGAGTGTGTACCAATCCTTACTGCCTCCAGTCACTATCTACAGGCTTCTAATATGAACGTTCCATCAAGTAGTGTCATCAACTGTTCTCTCAATAAAAACAGAATCCTAGAGAATGATGCAGCTAATGAAAATAAGGAGATTAATATACACTCTGAAGTTGATTATGGAAGTTTATGTTCAGCCAGTGTGCTCTCTCCTTACTCTGAACAAATTATTGCATATACTGTATAGCTGGCTTTGTTATTTCAAAACTAAAGAAAACTTTAAAGTGTGAGATATGATGCCGTGTTCTGTTTCACCAAAATATAAATGAAACTCACAAGTTAATAACTGTAAAAAACAAAGGCCATCTATCTTTTCCATCCAAAGATGTTGTTACTATATGTCTTATATGTGAAAAGAAATTCAGAGAGAAAGTCTTACTCTGCAAAGATTAGCACCCATATTCAAAGGTGTCAGGGTATGTTTGCCACAACATAGTAACTTTTATACTGTCAGAGTTCCAGGGAAAGACTATTTTCCTCCCTGGTTTGGTAAGACATATGTCAGATAGTGATCCTGTAGATAATCATCTTGTACACCTAATAAAGGCTGTAGCTAAGACCTATCTACTGGTCAGATATAGATACACAGCCAAACAGTTCACTGCACCACACACATCTCTCAAAGGGGTGAAAAGCAGAACTAGGATGAATAAATTAGTATTATTCAGTGGCATGTAATTCAATATAAAATGTTGTCGATATGTAATATATGGCTAAGAGTAAGCAGTAGTTTAATTTCACACATCTGAAAGTTATTTATGGGTATAAACAATGAAAAAAGGGGGAAAAAATAACGAGTAAGCCATTGACTCAGTGCGCGACCCTCTGCCCACATGCCCACAACAACGTGGCGGACGGGAGGCAGAAGAGGCTTCACTGAGCCTGTACTAGCACGCGGCTGCGGGCCTCTCCACCCTTTATACCTCCATGGTCTGAGGTCATTAAGGGATTGGGGGAGGAGGTTTTGGGAATGGGTGTAACAAATAAAGTTTTCCAGTCTGAAGGACATTTACTTTGATTTAAAGAGGCGTTGATGATTGAGCAAAGGAGGGTGGCTAGCTCATGGGCAAATTCTTTGTAGATTTTAATGGGCAAATCTACTGGTGTGGTAGATCTATTACTTATCAATTTTAAAAGTTTACTACAGATTTGGTACTCATGTACAGTGGATGGGGGGGAGGGGGCTGGAAGGTGAGTCTGGTCAAGGTTGGGCAAGGTCTGACAGATGTTTGAGAAGTGCTCGTTAATCTGGGTAGCTGCCTCCTCGCTGGTCAGGTTGGCAACACATGGGAAAGATGATGATTGTTTCTTAATCCCACACAGGTGTTTAATCTTGCTAAACCACTGACTTATATTTCCATCCTTCAAATGGTGTATCTTGTTGAGATAATAGGTTTTCTTTGCAGCACGAATTTCCCTTATGACTTTGTTTCTTAGTCTTCTATAGAGGTTGTTATTGTTGTTGAAGGCTTTGTTGCATTGCACTAAAAGTCTCTTAATGCGTGGTGTAATCCAAGGGACGTTGTTTGGGTGCATTGTTAAATCTTTGGTGGGGAAAAAGTGGTGAAAGGCCTCGGTGGTGGTGATCAAGTAATTTTCCCATTTGGTGCTGACGTCTTCAACAGTAAGTACTTCAGTATTTGATGCAGCACTGATGTCGTCATTATTATATAGCTGTGAGTCGTGGCTGGATGGTAATCTTAAACCCATTGTTAAACTCTATAACTGATGTCTTAAGCAATTACTTGGAGTGAGGAAATATACATGTAATGATGTTTGTTATGCTGAGTCGGGATTCCCTCCCTTACATGACCTAGTTCAGTATAATCAGCATATTTTGTTTTATAAAATATGGCAGGAAAGATCTGAATACATAGACGACCCTTTGGTATTTGTTATGAATATAGTAAAGAGTAGTAACACAGTGATGGAGAGGCTAATAACACACTATATTAGTAATGATGTTAAAGATATAAAGCAGGCTATGCAAAGTGTAATTGATAGAATTTCTGAGAGTGACTCTTCAAGGAGATTAACATACAAGGATATAAACTCAAGCTTCATATTACATGACATATATAAGGTAAAATATAATGTTAATAAATATCAGAAGTTGTCCTTTACTGAGTTCAGGGTGAGTGGTCACTCTCTAGTATGTGAGACAGGACGATGGAATAGAAGGGGTCATGGCCGCTTACCTATGAATGAAAGAATATGTGAATGTGGTAGTGTACAAACAGAGAGACACGTCCTCCAGGACTGTCCATAAACTCAACACACTCGTGACAATCACCGGTTTGACACAATAAAACAGGTGCCGTATTCACAAAAGCAAAGTTCACTCTTAACTTAAAATTTTATTCGTAAGCATTTATTCATGGCGAGGACTATACCCAACACTGCTTCGAAATCTTAACAACAGCTCATACTAATAGAATAACAAAACCATTTACTGCTTCGAAATGAAACTGAAACACTATGGTGAGGTCAGTATTGCAAACATACTAACAAGTCCAAACTCTAAGATGTTTTGTGAATACTGGCCCAGGTGGTGTTTACTGTTAAGTATTCAATATCTGAAACATGTAAAATAATACACTATATTCTGTCTGTTTACCTGTAAACATGTAGCAAGACATTATCAAATACAGATGTTTGCAGTAGGTAGGTGTAAAAGAGTAGAAGAGTACAAAAAACTGTTAGAGTTATTATTATGTAATGTAATATGTAATGTTGTGGTCAATAAACAATCTATTTATATCTAACTATCTGTGTGTATTCCTTCCTCTGTGTGTCTGTGTGTGTGTGTATTCCTTCCTCTGTGTGTGTGTGTGTGTGTGTGTGTATTCCTTCCTCTGTGTGTGTGTGTGTGTGTGTGTGTGTATTCCTTCCTCTGTGTGTGTGTGTGTGTGTGTATTCCTTCCTCTGTGTGTGTGTGTGTGTGTGTGTGTGTGTGTATTCCTTCCTCTGTGTGTGTGTGTGTGTGTATTCCTTCCTCTGTGTGTGTGTGTGTGTGTATTCCTTCCTCTGTATGTGTGTGTGTGTGTGTGTGTGTGTATTCCTTCCTCTGTGTGTGTGTGTGTGTGTGTGTGTATTCCTTTCTCTGTGTGTGTGTGTGTGTGTGTGTATTCCTTCCTCTGTGTGTGTGTGTGTGTGTGTGTGTATTCCTTCCTCTGTGTGTGTGTGTGTGTATTCCTTCCTCTGTGTGTGTGTGTGTGTATTCCTTCCTCTGTGTGTGTGTGTGTGTCTATTTATTCATCTAAGTGTGTGTGTGTGTGTGTATTCCTTGGTGTGTGTGTGTTTGTGTGTGTGTGTGTGTGTGTGTATTACTTCGTGTGTGTGTGTGTGTATTACTTCGTGTGTGTGTGTGTGTATTACTTCGTGTGTGTGTGTGTGTATTACTTCGTGTGTGTGTGTATTCCTTCGTCTGTGAGTGTGTGTCTGTATTTCTTCGTGAGTGTGTGTGTGTGTACTCCTTCGTCTACGTGTGTGTGTGTGTATTCCTTCGTCTGTGTGTGTGTGTGTATTCCTTCGTCTGTGTGTGTGTGTGTATTCCTTCGTCTGTGTGTGTGTGTGTGTATTCCTTCGTCTGTGTGTGTGTGTGTATTCCTTCGTATGTGTGTGTGTGTGTGTGTATTCCTTCGTCTGTGTGTGTGTGTATATTCCTTCGTCTGTGTGTGTGTGTATTCTTTCGTCTGTGTGTGTGTGTGTGTGTGTATTCCTATATGTGTCTGTGTGTGTGTATTCCTATGTGTGTGTGTGTGTGTTTATTCTTATGAGCGACTGTATGTGTGTGTACTCCTTCGTCTGTGTGTGTGTGTGTGTGTATTCCTTCGTCTGTGTGTGTGTGTATTTCTTCGTCTGTGTGTGTGTGTGTGTGTATTTCTTCGCCTGTGGGTGTGTGTGTGTGTGTGTGTATTCCTTCGTCTGTGTGTGTGTGTGTATTCCTTCGTCTCTGTGTGTGTGTGTGTGTGTTTGTATTTCTTCGTCTGTGTGTGTGTGTGTATTCCTTCGTCTGTGTGTGTGTGTGTGTATTCCTTCGTCTGTGTGTGTTTGTGTGGGTGTGTATTTATGTTAGAAAATATTTGATGAGAGACGAGGGTTTTAAAGCAAGAGTCAAATGGAGAGGTGGAGCACCTACTTATCTATATTCTCAAGTGGAAACTAGTATTGTCAACAATTTATCGACCACCATACTGCTCTACTGATAACTTTACAAATACAATACCATCAATAAAATCAGAGGTAATTAACCTAGGCAACCCAGAACCTAACATTATAATACTTGGTGATTTTAATCTGCCAATCATTAGATGGAACGAACCCAATGGGACAATAATATACCGAGGATCAGCCTCGGACCAACAGCAATCTGACTTATTTCTATCGTTTATGTACAAATTCCTACTTAAACAAATGATAGACACGGCTACTAGGGGAAACAACATTCTAGACTTGACTTTAACAAACAACGAAGAAATAGTCAGTAATATAACTATTCTAGACACTTTGATGTCAGACCACAGAATTGCAGTCATAAAGACAGATTTGGAGACAACGAGTGAAACGAAACAGACACTGGAGAAAGATTCGTTTGCTTCACTGTATTCCCGCCATAAGAACACAGATTGGAATGCAATACACGAAGCCACAATGAATACTTAATTTCTTTGAGAACAAAACCAGTGACGACATATATAATATATTATAGGCTAAACTGCTAGAGATATACACACAACACACTCCTGTCCGACAAAGATGCACCCAAAACAGTATTCCAAGAGATTGTTGTATCCTCATAAGGAAACGGACCAACATAAAAATAACAATGGCGAAAACAATAAACACGTATGAAGTAGAGAAACTAAAAAACAAAATGAACGATATTGAAGTCAAACTCGCACCATCATGTGCAAAAGAATTGAAATTAACGGAAACAAGAGCAATAGAGAAAATAAATCCAAACACGAAATATTTTTACTCATACGTGCGCTCAAAATCAGTAACTCGAAGCTCCATTGGCCCACTTATATAAATACAGAGGTGAACTGGTTAGCGAACCTGAGTTAATAGTGAAAGCCTTGAATGAGCAGTACACTTCAGCTTTTATCAAACCAATGGACGAACATAGACCAATTCCATGGAAATCAGTCGACTACCAACTAAGCTACATCCGGCTCAAACCAGAAAAGGCAATATGAAAGATAAAAATTAATGCAGCAGCCGGACCGGACCAGATCCCAACTATTCTCCTTAATTAAGAAATGCTCAAAAACATTATCTACACCACTGTCTGGCTTATGGAGATCATCTCTTAACCAAGGAGAAATACCAGCAATACTGAAGCATGGAATGGTAACTCCCATACACAAAGGAGGCAACAAGACTGAACCCAAACAATATACACCTGTGACCTTAACATCACATATAATAAAAGTATTTGAACGACTAATTATTACTGAACTAAGAAGTCACATGGATAGAAACAAGTTGTACAATCCAGGCCAACATGGTTTTAGAGATAATATATCATGTCTCTCTCACCTATTACAATACCACACAGAAATAATAAATGTCTTAGAAAGCGGACAAAACGCAGATACTATTTACTTAGACTTTGCTAAGGCATTTGACAAGGTAGATAATCATATTTTAACAAAAAAATTAGAATATCAGTTTGGCATTGCTGGAAAATTACTAGACTGGATCAAAGATTTCTTTGCAGATAGAACGCAGTCAGTGTTGGTAGAGGGAGTCGAGTCGGAGAAGTCAAAAGTATTAAGTGGTGTAGCCCAAGGATCAGTGATTGGACCAGTGTTATTTCTAATGTTTATGACAGATATGGATGAAGATGTAGACTACTGCCAAACCACCTCGTTCACAGATGACACCCGGATGCTGGGCAGAGTACAGACGATTGAAGATTGCAGAAAAATGCAGAACGACCTTACAAAAATATACAGCTGGGTGCAATGCAACAATATGGAGTTCAACTCAACAAAGTGCAAACTACTTAGGTATACTCACCCCAGACACGAACCACTCGACTTTATTTACCGAGATCCGGCCAGACAAACCATACAAAAGAAAACAGAGATACGAGACCTAGGCATCATTATGAGCAACAAAGTAGATTTTGACACTCAAATAGACAACATGGTAAATAAAGCCAAACAACAGACTGGATGGATCTTACGTTCCTTTAAAACCAGGGAACCCCACGCTATCATTACGCTGTTTAAAACCATGGTATTACCAATAATAGAATATTGCTGCCAATTATGGAACCTAACCAATATTGGACAGATACAGAAAATAGAAGCAGTACAAAGAACCTTTACTAACAAATTACAAAACATAGATGACATAATTACAGGGACAGACTTTAATGTCTGAAACTTTACTCGCTGGAGCGCAGAAGGGAAAGATATTTCATAATATACATCTGGAAAATTATCAACCAACAAGCACCGAACCTTGGCCACCCCAATACTATTCAAGTGAAGGACACAGGCAGACGTGAACCATTATGTGTTCTTCCAAAGTTAAACAATAAGTATCCACATGTTATCACTCTCAAGGAAAAGTCCTTCACTGTGCATGGTACCAAACTATTCAACTGTCTGCCGAAAAATCTACGCCAATTAGACTGCCCACTATCAACATTTAAGAAAAAACTCGACGAATCCCTGCTGCCCATACCAGACCAACCCACTCTTCCACATTACTATCAACCATCGCCTTCATACAGTGTGATTCACCAACTACAGTAACAGCACTACAAGGACGGTGTATCAGTGTGACCCTGGACACCCAGATGTACCAAGCTATACTTCAGGAACTTCAAGTGTGTGTCTGTGTCTGTGTGTGTGTCTGTGTGTGTACTCCTTCGTCTGTGTGTGTGTCTGTGTCTGTGTGTGTGTCTGTGTGTGTACTCCTTCGTCTGTCTGTGTGTGTGTGTGTGTGTTCCTCTGTGTGTATTCCTATGTGTGTCTGTGTGTGTGTCTGTGCATGTCTGTATGTGTATTCCTTCGTCTGTGTGTGTGTGTGTGTGTGTGTGTGTACTCCTTCGTCTGTGAGTGTATTCCTATGTGTGTGTGTGCATTCCTATGTGTGTCTGTGCATGTCTGTGTGTGTATTGCTTCGTCTGTGTGTGTGTGTGTATTGCTTCGTCTGTGTGTGTGTGTGTGTGTGTATATTGCTTCGTCTGTGTGTCTGTGTGTGTATTCTTATGTGTGTCTGTGTGTGTACTCCTTCGTCTGTGTGTGTGTGTATTCCTTCGACTGTCTGTGTGTGTGTGTGTGTATTGCTTCGTCTGTGTGTGTGTGTATTCCTTCGACTGTCTGTGTGTCTGTGTGTGTACTCCTTCGTCTGTGTGTGTGTGTATTCCTTCGACTGTCTGTGTGTGTGTGTGTATTGCTTCGTCTGTGTGTCTGTGTGTGTGTATTGCTTCGTCTGTAATAATAATAATAATAATAATAATAATAATAATCGGTTTATTAAATAGTAGCAGCTGGTAAGCTGAAAATGTACATATTACAATAAAACAATAAAGGTAAAAATGGGAATGAAAACAAATAGACACAAAAACATATGGGAGAAAAATACATATAGGTTAAATAAATGAGGAAATACACAGAGATTTAATAAAATATATATATATACCTACATATTCATACATAAACACATATATGTAAATGTATATACACATACATATATATATGTATATATATATACATACACATACATATACATACACATACACACTTATATACATATACATACATGAAAAAGTAAAGTAAATAGGTGTGTGTGTGTGTGTGTGTATTCCTCTGTGTGTCTGTGTGTGTATTTCTTCTTCTGTGTGTGTGTTTTCCTTCGTCTATGTGTGTGTGTGCGTGCGTGTGTGTGTGAGTGTGTATTTCTTCGTCTGTGTGTGTGTGTGTGTATTCCTCTGTGTGTCTGTGTGTGTATTTCTTCTTCTGTGTGTGTGTTTTCCTTCGTCTATGTGTGTGTGTGCGTGCGTGTGTGTGTGAGTGTGTATTTCTTCGTCTGTGTGTGTGTGTGTGTATTCCTTTGTGTGTTAATGTGTGTTTATTCCTTCGTCTGTGTCTGTATGTGTGTATTCCTTCGTCTG